>LPNX010669562.1:73489-90618 GCA_001517045.1 Pseudotsuga menziesii | reverse complement strand
AAGTCAACGTGCTTTTGTTGATCCTTATGTTTTAAAACAAACAAATTTGCTCGACCTGGAATCACAGTTGGGATATGAATTCCAGAACAAGGCTCTTCTAGTTGAAGCAATTACACATGCATCACAACAAGACCCGGAAGGACGTTGCTACCAGGTAACCCGGAAGAATTTAGCTGTTCAGTTTGAGTTTAGTTAATTAACATGCATACATGAGTTAGCCTAGGGTTTTAGGGTTTAAGCATGTAGTATGTATAAAATATAGACTTCCGATTCTATTGTACTGTATTAAGTAGATCTGCTTCCTTGTTTATCAATAAGGATATATAGCAGATTCGCAGCTCTTTTTCATAATCTTTGTGTTTGATATCTCTGCCTCCATCCTTCAGGGTTATGGGTTATGTATACAAGCTCTAGCTTCTGTTTCAGAGTTATTTCTTGGTTAAACACTGATTTGTTAATAGGAAGTTGATAGAGAAGTATATTTGGTATTTATTGTCTTTTTCATGCTAATTGTTGGTGACTAACACTTGTACTTTTTATAACTAGCTTGTGCAGTCTACTCTGGAAAACTGTGAAGTTATTGCTGGATAGTGTATTGAATATTAACGTTAAAAGTTATCATTGTGCAGCGCTTAGAATTTCTGGGGGATTCTGTGTTGGATTTTCTTATCACACTGTATTTCTATTCAACATACCCGGCACTTTCTCCTGGAATTTTAACAGATATGCGGTCGGCAGCTGTTAACAATGAGAATTTTGCACGTGCTGCTGTAAAAAATAGCATTCAGAATTCTCTTCGTCATAGTTCAGGTGCTCTAATGAATCAAATAACAAAGTTTGCAACGGCTGTTGGGCAAGTTAAGGAAGGGGAGTGCCGGTTTATGTTTTTTGGAGGTGTAGAAACAGACCCCAAGGCAAGAAAATGTCATTTTTTTTTGTGACAAGATTCGTGTGTCCTTTTTATGCCTTATTTACGGAGTGTGTAGAATGAGCCTACACTGTTAGATTGTTTCTATATTCCTTACTTCCTTCTGAAAATAGTATGAAAGGCATAATGTCGTTTCTTGAGTATGTTTTAACATAATCAAAGTGGTTTGTTTGGTACCTACTCTCTGATTGCTCCTTTTATTCTAACCAGGTATTGGGAGATATGATAGAAAGCATTGCAGGTGCTAAATTCCTGGATATGAGATTGAATTTTGAATCCGTATGGAGGATAATGAAGCCTATTTTGTCTCCTATGGTTACACCTGAGACGCTGGAGCTGCAGCCACAACGGGAGCTGCAAGAACTCTGTTCCAAAAATCAGTGTAACGTTGAATGGAGTATCAAGGTAAAAGGTGAAGAAATTGAGGCCACTGGAAAAGTTTGTATAAAAAATCATACTATATTTGGAACAGGCATTAAGGAAAACAAAAAGAATGCAAAGATGGCTGCAGCGCAACAAATTTTGTTGCGTCTGGAGGTAAGATGATTTACTTTTTCTGATTTGAACTTTTATTGAGGATTTACTTTGATTTATCTGTGTTGCACTTTTCTCAAAGTGAAATGCTTGTTTTGACTAAAAGGAAATAGGCATTTATCATAGTCGCCGCCCTGAAGTTCTCAAACCAACTTTCGATACAACATCGATTCCTCCTGCTCACGAGAAAATGAGTTGCGTTGAACAAAATGCTGATAATGATACTAAAGATAAAGCTAAAGATCAGTCCGTGGAGAAAGTGCTAAGTACACCCAATGCAAGTATTAATTCAAAAACGGAACACTAATACTGCGTGTGTACAAACAAAGGTCTCTGACATGGCCTTGAACCACAAAGTAGGTTTGACTACAGCATCGATTTGCTTTGCTCACGATCAAATGGGTGGTGCCTTAGAAAATGCAACTAAAGATGAGTTTGCGGAGCAAGTGCCAGGTACATTCAACGGCGATGCAAGTAGTGCATGTGTACAAATTGAAGAACCTGACATGGTTGTTTCAGAAACTCGTTGTTCCAAGAGAAAAAGATATCAAGACAATCCAGTCTGTGATAGCATGAAGGTTTCTGTGAATAAGGACGATGCATATTCACACTGGAACCTAGAATCCACATGTGATAAGTATAATCATCCAATCACAACTAAAGAGCTTAGCGTGGAAGAGATGATTAGTCCCAATGACCAGGCAGCCAGATCTAGGCAGCAAGAGGAAAGGCTATTACATCATTACCCTGTGCAATTTAAACGAAGGCTTGTGGACACTTCAGTAAATGAGGGTGATGCATATTCACACAGGTACAGAGAATCCACATGTGATAAGGATGATAATGTAAGCATAACTCGACGCTTTAACGTGGAAGAGACCATTAGTCCCCATGCTCAGCCAACCAGAAGGCTTCTGGACAATTCAGTGATTTCCAGAACATCTGAGCATGTTGATCAAATTGATAATGTCAATCAGAACTGGGATCCTGATGGTATGTTGTTTATAATTTATAATTTTTCTCACTGGTAATTATTGTTATTGCACTAAGGTTAGGTGAGGTGGAGGAGATACTAATAAAGTTGTAATTTTAGACGTTGTTAGAGTTTAATAGAGTGAACCCATGCTGATTATCAGTTAAAAATACCTCTATTGGTTAAAAAATTATAATTTACTACTGGCATCACTCTTCTAAACTTATTGTCTGCATTTTGTTTATCAAAACTTATTGTCTGCATTCTGTTCATCAATTCAGGTTGCTTGACAAGTGGCATGATAACTTCTCCTCACAGAATGGAGACAAACCGTAGACCGTATGGTCAATCAGGCTTTTTTCCAGGTGTGTAACACATAATATTTTGGGCAAATTTTATTAACGTCTTTGTTTCTGTAATTTACCATTCACATCCCTGTCTTATTCCAGTAATTGCAGGCTTATTATTTCCTCTTTGTTTTTCAGCTGGCTTGACAAGCAACATTAGCACTCATCATGGAGTGGAGAAAAATAGTCAACTGTGTGGTCAATTAGGCATTCGTCCAGGTGTGTAACACAATATTTTGTACAAATTTTACCAACGTCTCGGTTTCTGTAATTTAGTATTCGCCTCTTTGTTCCAGTAATTGTAGGCTTATAATCTGCTCTTTGTGTTTCAGGTGGATTACCAAGCGGCAGTAGCTCTTCTCATGGAGGGGATAAAAATAGTATACCGTGTGCTCAGTCAGGCTTTCGTCCAGGTGTAACACATAAAATTTTGCGCAAATTTTACTAACGTTTCGGTTTCTGTAATTTTGTTTCGTACCCCTATCTTATTCCACTATTTGTGGGCTTATTATCTGCTCTTTGTTTTTCAGGTAGATTGCATAACACTTCAAATGGACTGGAGAAGAATAGTCAATCAAGCTTTCGTCCAGGGTGTGTAACAAACAATATTTTGCACAAATTTTAAGAACTTCTCGGCTTATGTAATTTAGTATTCATACCACTATCTGATTCCACTAATGGTTGGCTTGTTATCTTCTCTTTATTTCTTAGGTGGATTGACAATGAGCAATAACACTTAACACTTCTCATGGGGTGGAAAAAAATAATGTACAATCAGGCTTTCATCAAGGTGTGCAACACAATATTTTGCTCAAATTTTATTAACGTCTTTGTTTATGTTATTTAGTATTCGCATCTGTATCTTATTCGAGTAATTATAGACTTATTATCTGCTCTTGGTTTTTCAGGTGGGTCGACAAGCAACATAAGCACTACTCAAGGACGGGATAAAAATGGTCTACCGTGTGGTCAATCAAGATTTCCTTCAGGTGTTAATGACATAATAGTTTTGTAAAGGATTTGGATTTCTCTTATATTTTATTTATTTTTATTGTGAGGTATCTGAGCTTATATTTTACAATTTGAGATGGATATTGGAGGTTATAGGTGATGACTATGATATCATATTTTAGACAAATTTAACATCTGGATTTCTGTATATTTTACAATTTAAGGTGGATATCTCAGTTTACATGTATGATAACTGAGATATTAGGGTAGGCCACAAAATTAAAAGTGACTGCAATAATTTAGTATTGGTATCTTATTGGACCTTATTATTTGCTCTTTGTTTTTCAGGTGGGTTGACAAGGAGCAATTTCACTTCTCGTCAAGTGGAGAAAAATAGCTTTCTTCCAGGTACTAACACAACTTATTTTGTACTAGTATTTTGACATGTCTAATTAAAAAATAATGAAATATATTTTAAGAAAATGTGTATATTATTAAAGTGATTTAAAAAACTTACTTTCTGGCCCATAAGATCTATATTTATTTGACAAACATATAAGATTTTTATATAAACACTGTGTATTAGAAATTAGATTCATAATTTAGTGTTTTGGAAGTATATATATAGTGCTTATTTTAATTTGTCAATTTAAATATTTAATTCACATTATTTAGAGAAGCATTTTATGTTCAAATGTATTTGAATTTGTGAAATTAATTTTTCACAAATATAAATGAATTTGAAAATAAAATCTTTGTACAAACAATGTGTATTAATAATTTAAGTAGACAAATTAAAAAAAACAACAACGTGCATATCTCTACTTAAGTTACCAAATTAAGAAAACAACTATGTACCCTTTTCCATCTAACTAGATTCTTGAATTAGTTGTTTGGATTTCTACATATTGTAGTTTTCTGTTTTTTCACAAGTACAAATGCATTTGAAGATAGAATCCCTAGTACAAATAATGTGTAATAGGGATCATATGTTCAAATACATTTGTACTTATGAAAGAAGAGAAACCTACAATATGTAGGAATCCAAACAACTAATTCAAGAATCTAGCCATATGGAAGAGTGCTCATTGTTGTTTTCTTAATTTGTCACAATGACAAATGTCTTTGAACATATGATCCCCATACAAATAATGTGTATAATGAATTAAAGTTTACAATTTGAGAAATCTACAATATGTACACTTCTAAATAGATAGATTCTACTAATAAACTTAATTCATAACACACATTCTAGTGTACATATTGTATTTTTCTCATTTTCCACATGTATAAATGCATTCAAACATAGGATCCCTAGTACAAATAATGTGTGTTAGGAACTTAAGTTGAAATATTAAGAAACAAATATAATGTTGAATAGTTGTTTGGATTTGAGCATATTGTACATAGTTTTCTCATTTTTCATCAGTACAAATGTAATTGAACATAGGAACCCTATTACAAATTATGTGTATTACTAATTTAAGTTGACAAATTGATTTAAAACTTCAATATGTACACTTCCAAACAACTAGATTCTAGTCTTTTGGAAGTGTATACATAGTGCTTATTTTAATTTTTCAGCATAAGTTTGTAATACACATTATTGGTATAGAGATATTACATGTTCAAATGCATTTGTATTGTAAAGTTATTTTTTCACTAAGTATAAATGCATTTGAACATAAGATCTTTATACAAAATAATTTGTGTATTAATAACTTAAGATCACAAATTAAGAAAACAACAATGTGCACACTTCCATATGACTAGATTCTTGAATTAATTATTTGGATATCGGTATATTGTAGGTTTCTATTTTTTCACAAGTACAAATGGATTTGAACATAGGATCCCTCGGAGAAATAATGTGTATTAAGAACTTAAGTTGATGAATTGAGAAAACTACAACCTGCACACTTCTAAACAACAAGATTAGTGACACATTGTAGTTTTATCAATTTGTCAACTTAAGTTCGTAATACACAGGATCCTATGTTCAAATGCATTTGTACTTGTGAAAAATGAGAAATAAATTACAATATGTATGTGGAAAATTGAACCCAGGTGTTAGAACAATTACACTCACAAAAAATTGCCAATTACACATGCAAATTACACACAAAGGAGATTGAATATGGAGCAGAACACTAATCTGTATTGAATAAGTGTACAATAGCCAACCCTGTGAAGTCATAGGCTGCCACAATAAATAATTACATGAGAGATTCGAATGCATTGGGATGCCATTCGAATTTGGTCAACAGCAGGCTTACTAAATCTAAGCAAATCCCCCATAGGTGCATAAAGAAGTTTCCAAATCTGTCTAGGAGCTCACGAATTGAAAAAATCAATTAGGAAAGCTAATAGATGATGGAAGGACAACTCATACATGCTTTTCTTAGGAGAAAAGAGTGGAGAATGATGAGGACAAAAAACAAGTTAACTTCACCTAGTCAAACTTTTCCAATTGCCTTAAAACTTGGTAAAAGCAGGAAATAAAGTAGAAAAAGCAGACATGCGCTAGGAAGGCCAGGAATAAAGCAGATTTGATTCCAACTGGTTTCCCAAGTGCTCCATGACTCAATTTTAGCAAGTTTGACCACTTTGGACATGTGGAGGACAACTTGCATAAGGTGGAATATGGAAACTAGGAAAATAAGACAAAAATGAATTAATTAATGTCTAAGGTAGCTAACTATGGGTTGATTATTCTAACACCCCCCCTTAAGCCTGGCTTATGAGTAAAATATCAGAAAATTATAGGGCCTAGCAACAAGGCTTAGTCACCCTTTACATACTGCGTGTCCATTTAACCAAGGAAAGAGGCAAAAACCTAGTGGGAAAAATCCTCCCTTAAACATGGATAGTAAAACAAGATTTGAAAATCTTGTCATCACTCATGCTTCAGAGCATGATCAGCAATCCCCAGCAGTGATTTGAGATTGCTGAATGTCTTCTCACAAAAAACTTTGGTGAAGATATCTGCTAGTTGTTTTGAAGATGAACATAAGAGTAGGTGAATGGTGCCATCATGCATCAGCTGTCTGATGTAGTGCATATGAATCTCAATGTGTTTGGTTCTCTGTCTCTGAATGGATCATTGCAGATTCGAATGGTACTCTGATTATCACAATAGATAGTAGTTGAGTATTCTAATTCAAATCCACACTCACCAAGTAACCCCTGCAACCATAAACATTGAGTTGTTGCATTTACAACTCCTTTATACTCTGCTTCTGTAGATGAGAGTGCAATGGCACTCTGTTTCTTGCTTGACTAGCTGATTGGTCCTTCAGCAAGCATGAACACATATCATGATGTTGACTTTCGATCTGTGTTGTCACTTGCCCAATCACTGTCAGTAAACCCAATCAAATCAAGATCAGATTTAGCTTTGTAGAAGATCCCATGATTCCTTGTTCCCTGAACAAAGTTAAGGATCCTTTTGGCTACCCTCCAATGGATCTCATGAGGCTGATCCATGTATCTTGAAGCCACACTTACTGCATAAGAAATATCAGGTCAAGTATTTGTAAGGTACAACAAACACCCATTCAGTTACCTATACAGTGTATTATTTACCATAGGTGAAGAATCTGCTTCTTCAAGCTTAACTCCTGAAAGGAAGGTCTAGTCTTGCTTGGCTTGCAGTCCTTCATGTTAAACTTGTTCAGCAAATCCAAGGCGTACTTGGATTGATGTACTTTTATTCCTTGTTTGGTTTGAGCAATCTCGAGCCCCAAGAATTGGCTCAATAACCCTAAATCAGTCATAGAGAATGCATGGTTCATTGCATCCTTCAAGGAGGAAATTTCATCCTTTGAGCTTCCTGTAATGAGAAGGTCATCTACATACAAGACAATAATCATCAAAGAACCATGAATCAGCTTCAAATAAACATTAGGATATGACTTGAATCGAACAAAATTCAATGATAGCAAAAATCCATCAATCTTGGCATACCAAGCCCTCGGGGCTTGCTTAAGCCCATACAATGATTTATTTAGCCTGCACACAAGAGATGGATTAGTAGCAAAGCCTTGAGGTTGTTGCATGTAAATCTCTTTAGTAAGATCTCCATTCAAGAAAGCACACTTCACATCCATGTGATGTACCTCCCACTGCTTCGAAGCTACAATGGCTAAGGCTATCCTGATGGAGTCCATCTTTGCCACTGGTGCAAAGGTCTCATTGTAGTCTATGCCATGTACTTGTGAGTAGCCCTTGGCTACCAATATTTCCTTATATTTCAAAGGTGAACCATCAGTAGCAAACTTGGTTTTGTAAACCCACTTACACTGAACTAGCTTCCTCCCTGGGGGAAGATCAACCAGCTCCCAAGTGTTGTTCTTTTGGAGTGAGCTGAACCCTTCTTTCATGGTTGTTTGCCATATTGGATCATGTACTGCATCTTCATATGTTTTTGGGTCTGATTCAACCATCAGATAGCATTTCTCTGCAAATAAAGGATCTTTCATACATAGAGCACTCTCAAACTGAGATCTAGTCCTCCTAAGATCATTAGGATTTCCAGCTAGTTCTCCAGCTACATGAATGGTCTTTGCTGTCCATTTTGGTCTTGTAGGACTGTTAGGATATGTAATTAAAACATCATTATCAGACATATCAGAATCAACAAACTCAACTATCCCTTCACTTACATTCAATGGTTTTGGTGGTGAAGAGGATTCTCCAACTTCCATTGCTGCTAAAGGCTCTTCTTGGAACTGAACACTCCTTTCAATGAAGGCTTTGTTTGTGCTCAAATTGATCAGCTTGTACCCTTTTGAATCTTTAGAGTGCCCAACAAATAGACACTCTTGGCTTTGGGGCTGCAAAGCCTTCCTCTTTTTTGTTGGAATTCTAGCCCAAGCCCTTGAGACAAAAATCCTGAAATGGGTCACATCTGGCTTGTTCGCACTCCATGCTTTGAAAGGAGTCATACCATCAAGCTATTTATGAGGCACCCTATTATGGATATAGGCTGCACAATTTATAGCTTTGACCTAAAACTTTGGTGGCAAAGTCTTAGCCTCCATCATGTAGGTTGCCATCTCCTTTAGTGATCTGTTCTTCCTCTCAGCAACACCATTTTGCTGTGGTGTGTAAGGGATAGAATACTGCATCTGAAAACCTGCATCTGCACAATATTGAATGAACTCAAACTTGACATACTCACCACCATTGTCAGATCTGAGGACCTTAAGTTTCCTCCCATACTGGTTTTCAACCAAAGCCTTAAAGACTTTGAAGAGGCCAAAAACTTCAGACTTGTGTTTCATGAAGTAAACCCAGTAGTACCTGACAAAGTCATCTATGAATGCCAATGCATATTTGGCGTGACTCATTGACATATGAGGAAATGGGCCAGCAACATCATTGTGGATCAACTCAAGAGGTGCAGAGGTTCTCTCATGACTAGCTTTCTCAAATTTATGCTCTCAGTGTTTTCCTAAGATGCAACCTTGACAGACTCCTTGTTCAAAACCATATGTCTTGAAGCTCCAGAATCAATGATGAAACTAGGTGAGCTTGTTGTGCCAGCAACCAATGCATGAACTCTCTCTTTGTCTTCTAAATTTGATCCTCCTTCCCTCTTCTTTGAGCTATCAGGAAGGGAGATGCCATTCTTCTCCAGGAGTTGGGTCAGCATGTCAATTTGCTTCTTCATGCAGGAGCTTCCAGGACGATTTCCCTTACTATAGTATGCGCACTTGCTCATTTCTCCTTTGTTCTTCTTCTTCTGGAAGTTCTTCTTGGAACCTTGGGGCTCCTCTGGAGACTTGTCCTTGTCTCTCTTTTGCTCAAGTGGCTTCTTAGCTTTCTTCTTTCCTTTTGAATCCACCCTTGAATCTCCAGTAACCAGAGCTTGGTCTTTGGAAGGTTTGATGGTGCCCATCATCACCAATTTATCTTGTTCTTGTGTGAGAGATTCCATGAAATCTGCAAAGCTAGGCATTTTCCAGGCTCGAGCTGTCAACTTTGTGGCATGGAAGGTTGAGACAAGAACTGAATAGTCAGGGCCAAGCTTCGAGATTATGGCCAAAACCAGTTGCTCCTCCTTTTTGATTCCACACTGTTTTAGCTACAAAACAAGGGCTTTGAACTTGGAAAAGTAGAGTTGTAGGGATTCAAAGATGTTGGGACTCAGGGAGATTAATTCATTTTCAATTTGATGTCCCCTCATCTCATCTGTCTTACCAAAAATCTCAACAAGATTCTCCCATACTTCATTTGGTGATGTTAATCCATCAAGATGGAAAAAGAGGTCTCTGGATATGCTCAGACATAGGAGACCATAGACCTCATCCCTTCTGTTGTGCCATTTAATTTTCTCTGTAGATGCATTGGGCTCTGCTTCTGTTGCCATAGTCACTCTGTAGAGGCATTTCGCTCTCAACAGTATCTCTATCTCTACTTTCCATTCAAAGAAGTTAAATGGAGTCAAGATGATCTTCTGAGATTGATCCATAGCTCAGAAATTGTCCCTTTAGTCAGCAGAATGCTCCCAGTCAATGATGTTGAACCTGTAATAACAAATTGGAAGGAGAGAAATATATCTACAAAGGCTCTGATACCATGTGTAAATTGAACCTAGGTGTTAGAACAATTACACTCACAAAAAATTGCCAATTACACATGCAAATTACACACAAAGGAGACTGAATATGGAGCAGAACATTATTTTGTATTGAATAAGTGTACAATAGAAAACCCTGTGAAGTCACAGGCTGCCACAATAAATAATTACATGAGAGATTCGAATGCATTTGGATTCCATTCGAATTTGGTTAAAAGCAGGCTTACTAAATCTAAGCAAATCCCCCATAGGTGCATAAAGCAGTTTCCAAATCTGTCTAGGAGCTCACAAATTGGAAAAATAAATTAGGCAAGCTAATAGATGATGGAAGGAAAAATCATACATGCTTTTCTTAGGATAAAAGAGTGGAGGATGATGAGGACAAAAAACAAGTTAACTTCACCTAGTCAAACTTTCCCAATTGCCTTAAAACTCAGCAAAAGCAGGCAATAAAGCAGAAAAAGCAAGCATGCGCTAGGAAGGCCAGGAATAAAGCAGATTTGATTCAAAGTGGTTTCCCAAGCGCTCCATGAATCAATTTTAGCAAGTTTGGCCACTTTGGACACGTGGAGGACAACTTGCATAAGGTGGAATATGGAAACTAGGCAAATAAGACAAAAATGAATTAATTAATGTCTAAGGTAGATAACTATGGGTTGATTATTCTAACAATGTACAATAGAATGTGTATTCTGAATCAAGTGTGTTAGTAGAATTTAGTTGTACACATTCAAGATTTCTCAAATTGTGAACTTAAGTTTGTAATACACATTGACCTATAGTATTTTTTTTTTGTAATGCTACAAATTCTATTAGTATAAGAGAACAAAAAGTACAAAAATTGCCCTAGCCAGAGGAGGTTTGAAGTGGTGTAACCACCACCTGATCCTCTCAAAAATGGAGGGTCATCTAAGAAAACTATTACAGAGACTGTTCACAAATTTTATGAACCCAAAGTAGTTGGTAGGGAGAATAATTACAGAGTTTTTTTCTTACAAATAAACAGAGATGCAACCAAACTAAACATCCATAACAAAAAAACTTGATATAACAGCCCGACTCCTATGAGACACGCGACTCTGATGACAATCTGCTCATGGATCAAGAGGGGGAGGTTCTTTGAGGATGGGGAATCCCCATCCTTCTCCCTGTGAGTTACCAGTGTTAGGATTATAATCCTCCCTTGTCCAATTTGGTCATTATGTCTAAATCACGAATCATGTCTAAATTGGGAGTCCTTTCAGTCTATTTTTAGTCACTAGCACCATTGGGTCCACTTGGCCTAATTGGGGAACATGCACCAATTACTAAAGTGTGGGGAACACTAATTGAGGCCAACTACCACTGATTTCACTTGCATGCATCAGTTTAGGATCCTCCTAGATCAATCCCTACATATTAGGAGCCACTAAGAGTGCCGATACCAACCTCCATTAGTTGAGTTCAATTGGTGACTAGTCAATCCCACTTAGGAGTCAATTACATTCATTTCCAGTTCCCTACACTCAGTTCTATTCAATTAGCGCTAGGATTGCATGGTTGAATGCAAGTGAGGCGCATTTACTCACCTACCTCAATCAATTAGACTAGTCAACACTGAATTAGACACTTGAGTTTGGATTTTGAACTCCGATAATGATTTAGACAAGGTCAATTAACCATTCACTCAAGTAGAGTCCAACGAGTTCAAATTTCCTTACATGGATTCTAATTTCATGTGGCTATTTAGACATTGTACTTCATTGTAATTAACTAGCATAGATCCAAATCCTAGGCTCTATCAAGCACTGAGAGGGATCAAATCTTTGGAGGTGCAAACCTCTTCTTAAGTATTGCACTCAACTATGAGCTTAGTATTAATATTTAATACTATTTATGGTCCACATGTAATATTTTTTATTTTTATTTTTTTTGTTAGGAAAAAACATTACAAGATCTCCCCTAGACATGGTTTTAAAACCATGTGCAAATCCCTCCTAAAATCATGGGTTGTTTAGGAGGCTTTGCACATGGTCTTAAAACCATTTGCAACAACCTCCTAAACCATGTACACTAAAATGATGGGTTCTTTAGGTGGCCTTGCACATGGTTTTAGAACCATTTGCAAGGCCCTCTTAAACCATGTACAACAACAATTTTTTTGTGGATAATTCATTTTTTTATTTTTTATTATTTTGTTAAGTAGGAACATTACAACATCTCCCCCATATTGTGTTGTTTTTTTACCTACATTTTTTTTGGCCTCCATAATTAATTTTTTTATTTTTTTTTTTTTTTAGGTAGGAACATTACAACATCTCCCCCATATTAGGTTGTTTATGTGGCGGACATTTATTTTGAAGGAATTATTTTTTTTTTATTTTTTATGGCAGACATTTACAAGAGTAACATTTATTTTGAAGGAATTAAATTTTTTTATTTTTTATGGCCGACATTTACAAGAGTAACATTACATAACGTTACAAGATCTTACCCATACTGGGCTGTAGAGCGCCTCTCAGCGCAATTATCTAATTACTTTTGATTAATGAAAGCTTTCATATTTGCAAACCATTTTTGCACTGTTTCATTCTTTAATTTCTGAGTAAAATTGTGTGATATTTCTTGTTGGTTGTGCGTTGGTCCATAGATCTTTGTGCTCAATTTGACATGATATCAAAGCCTCGGTAGGACAAGGCACTTCTCCTACTACATATTCATACTTGGATCCATTTTTTTTAGCAAAATTTCTCCTTTCAGTACTACACAAGAAGTGGAGAATTTACCACTTAATATCCCAAGTTAAGGAATTGTTGATCAAGCTTGCTTGATCAACTATGCTAGGTGTGAATTAAATTCCAAAGTGCAGACTGTCGACCTTATTTTTTCTGTTTGATTGTGTGATTTATAGGTTTATCATTCCTCTTTACTGCATTCGCTACAAGTAGCTCAGTCTCCTTCAGTGCATTCGCTACAACAACTCAATCTTCTTCACTGCATTCTAGATGGCCCCTCCAATAGAGCTTCTCACTCCTTTCAAGTATCACGAGTGGAGGGAGGACATGGAGATGCAGCTATGCTCCAAAAGACTCTTCAGAATTACAATGGAGGCAAAGGTAGAGCCAATCCATTATGTTGAAAAAGAAAAGTACTTCAATAGGCTTGATGAAGCGTATGGATGCTTGTGCCTCTTAATCTCTCAAGATATTCTCTTCCACATCAATGGATTGAAGACTCCCAAGCAGGTTTGGGATGAGCTTGCATCCTTATTTGACAAGCAAGATGATCCGAGGATCTATCATCTTGAGAATGAGTTGATTTCTCTTCATCCATCCAATTTCGAAACACTAAATGACTTCTTCACTAAATTCAAGAATTTAGTGTTCCAGTTGAAGCTTTGCAAGGTTGAGAAGGAGGATGATCAACTCATCATTGCCATTCTCTCAAAACTTAGTGAAGACTATTCAGTATTTGTATCAACATTTCATTCAGTGAAGCTCACCACTCCAAATTGAAGGATGCCTACTCTAAAATTCTTCATTGAATCTCTCACTCAGGAGCATGACAAGTTGATCCAAATGGGGATCATTCGATCTTCCAGAGATCAAGCACTGGTTGTAGGAGGACCTAAGGTAGTGAATGATAAAGGGAAGCAAAAGGATGAGTCTCATGTGGAGAAAGAGTAGTCAAATGAGCCTTCAGGTTCGAAGAGAAGCAAGAAGAATGGAAAATAGAAGACACTTTGTTCTTACTGTGGAAGGGGCTTTCATCCAGAAAGCTCTTGTATGAGATGAAAAATTGATGAGATGGCTCTTCTTCTGAAGAAACATAACATCACTATACCTACTAGCACAAGGAATGCTGACCATAGAGAAGAAACTTAAGAACATGAAGAGACATGCCATGCACTGAAGTCTAGCTACTCAATAGCACATGCCTTCCTCATTTATTCTAGAGCTTCCAATCATATGGTTGCATCCAGAGAATCATTCTCTTCCTTACAATCTTTTGATGGTCCTAGTATTCAGATGGACAATAACAGTAAATTTCAAGCCAAAGGGAAGGGCTCTATCAATCTTGAACATGGAAAGTTCAAATATGTGCTCTATGTACCCTCCTTAGCTGCAAATATATTATCTGTTTACCAGATGACTCAGATTAGCTCTCCAAAGTGAGTCATATTTGGTCGTGACTCAGTGGAGATCACAAATATATCTATTGGGAACATCATAGTGAAGGGTGCTACAAATCATGCCCCCAAGGCATATGAGTTCTCACACTTCATGCCATTTTCAGAACCAGTGCACTCTCAATAGCCACTTGCAAAGGAAGGTAAAAACATTTCATTTACTTCTTTTGTAGTTTCCACTAGTATTGTAGATCCAACTGTATCAGTTTATGAGATTGAGATTCAAGGTGATTCAGATCTAGATCTAGTCCCGATTTCCAAACTGGAAGCCAGGAAGATGACTAGAAATCCATCTGACATTCAGAAGACTAAGAACTGTGCACTATGTCATGCAATCTTACCTCCTTCAGAGATATGCAATAGACTCCCTGTAAGATGCTACATGGCAAGGGCTCAGTCTCATTGCATTCAGAATAATAGAGTGGATCATACACCTCTTCATCAAGCAAGAGGCAAAGGTTACATTCATCCTTCCTTCCATCATCATTTTGGGAGAAGATGGAGAAGTCTACATGCCAGGCCCCAAGATACCTGTGCACAGGAACATCATGCATGTTGCTTCTCTACATCACAGAGATTACATCAACACATTTTCAAGTTTTTCAAACTTGAATCCTAATTTTATCTGCTTAGTTAGAGGGGGGTATTTTTTCCCATGTGGTTTTTTCCCCAGCTCCTTGTGTTGAGCAGTTACTTTACTTGTTGTAATGGGTGACCTATGGTCTTAGTTATACGATGGCCCACAAATTGTCCAAAGTTAGCATTCAGGGGGGGTGTTAGGATTATAATCCTCCCTTGTCCAATTTGGTCATTATGTCTAAATCAGGAGTCATGTCTAAATCGTGAGTCCTTTCATTCTATTTTTAGTCACTAAGACCATTGGTTCCACTTGGCCTAATTGGGACACTTGCACCAGTTACTAAAGTTTTGGGAACACTAATTGAGGCCAACTGCCATTGATTGCACTTGCATGCATCGGTTTAGGAGCCTCCTAGATCAATCCCTACAAAATAAGACCCACTAGGAGTGCCAATACCAACCTCCATCAATTGAGTTCATTAGGTGACTAGTCAAGCCCAATTAGGGGTCAGTTACATTCACTTCTAGTTCCCTACACTCAGTTCTATTCAATTAGCACTAGGATTGCATGGTTGCATGTAGGTGAGGCACATTTACTCACCAACCTCAGTCAGTTAGACTAGTCAACACTGGATTAGACACTTGAGTTTTGATTTTGAACTCCGATGAACTCTGATAATGATTTAGACAAGGTTAGTTTACCATTCAGTTAAGTAGAGTCCAGCCAATTTGAATTTCCTCACATGAATTTGAATTTCCTGTGTCTATTTAGCCATTGTACTTCATTGTAATTAATTATCTAATTACTTTTGATTAATGAAATCTTTCATAGTTGCAAGTCGTTTTTGCACTGTTTCATTCTTCAATTTCTGAGTAAAATTGTGTGATATTTCTTGTGAGTTGTGTGTTGGTCCATAGATATTTGTGCTCAATTTTATAGCTAGCGGTGTTAGCATTAGTCGCTAATGCATACTGTGGTGGCTCATTGCTTGGGCCTTCTTCTTCCCTCACCCGTTTGAACAGAGGTTCAATGGTGGTTAGCATGGGAAACGGGGGGACCTAGGACAACCTTAGTGTTGGAACCGAGTTGGCATCCCGTGAATTACCACCTGTCTCATTTCCACTACCTCCATCCATGTGACCCACCTGCCCAACAATGCCAACCATGAAATTCCATGCAAAGGTGTTGTCCAAAATGGTGAGATTCCCATCCATTTCCACCATCTTCGCCTTCAAATCAAGGACTGTGTCATGAGCCGCACTCCAATTGCTAAGTATATCTTCCTTTAGGTTTCCAAGCATGTTTTTAACTAACTAGTAGTGGTTAATCCGCCTGCTCCCTGCCCACTTGCGAGACACTGGTTCATCACCCTTCCTTCCCAATCATCGATGAGGACACGAACCAGCATGGAGACTTTTTCTTCATATCCCTCTTCCATCTACATGCTGAGCCCCCTTTGGGATTTCCCTCTTCTAGTGCTGGAACATCGAGGCGTTCCACGTTGCCTGGACATGGTGATGAGCTGAATACCCAGGTGTTGCGGGAAGGGCCAAACACTGTGCGGTGTAGGATCAAAATGCCAGGTACTCCCAATGCTATGAACACCTAAAAGAATGAGGTTACCGTCAGAGCTGAGGAACCAGTGGAGAATTCCAATGAGCAACAGAATTACAAACTAGCTTTGGACCTTCGGCAACACAGCGCCTCCCTCAAGTCAAAACCAGGCCACACGCTACGCAGAGAAACCTACAAGCTGTGACAAAAAATTACAGAGACCACCAAAGACAATGTCACAATTTTCCATAGCGTTCTGCTTCATATCACCCCCTTGACTAAGCAATAACTGTGTACCATCCTGCATTAAACACTTCTAAGCCGACATGAATGTGCAGGAGGAAGAGAGACAGGCACCATCTTAGGACAAGAGCTGAGAAGTGACGACCTTCCTTGTTCACATGAGAGAGCTTAAGCTCGAAGCAGAGGAGCTAGAGCTTGTGAATGTCTCGCCAACATGTGTGGTGCCACACGTCGGGCTCGCGGACCGGGGTGCCCTGTGCCGTCAGTT
>LPNX010669562.1:43313-73231 GCA_001517045.1 Pseudotsuga menziesii | reverse complement strand
GAAAAGCATTTGTACTTGTGAAAAATGAGAAAATTACAATATCTATATTAGAGTGTGTATTATGGACTAAGTATATTACTAGAATCTAGATGTTTAGTAACGTACATTTTATATATTTCTTAAACTTTCAATTTAAGTTAGTAATACACATATAAAGGATCCTATATTCAAATACATTTGTGCTTGTGAAATGAGAACATATACATTAAAATTAAAATTACAATGTTGATGTTAGTTGATATTCCTTAAATATGATTCACATAATTAATATTATAGTATTTTTATAGTTAATAAAAATGATTTTATTCTAAATTAACTTAGATTGTAAATTTTTAACACATTATTTATATGAAGGATATTATGTTCAAATGCATTTGTCCTTGTGAAAAACTAGTTTTGTAATAATAAGTTATATTGTAGTGTTTTTATAATTAATAAAAGTATTTTTATTATAAATTAACTTAGATTGTAAATTTGTAATACACATTATTTATAAAGGATCCTACATTCAAATGCATTTGTCCGTGTGAGAAACGAGTTTTGTAATAATAAATTATACCTAGAGGTAATTTTATTGTTAGTTTGTCATCCTATGGGTAGGTATGCCTATTGGATGCACTCAATTGACATTGGTTGTTGTTTGTTTGTCATCTTTTGAGTATGTATGTTTATTGGATGTACTCAATTGATATTGTAAATAAAAATGGATGAGCTGTATATATATATGATTAAGAATGTCTTATTATTATTATGTATAATTAAGAATTCGTATTTTAAAGTGATAACTTAGATTTTGTTGAAAGTTAAAATAAAATTTAGTATAAAATCATTTTTATTAACCATACAAATATAAATGACCTATAATATTATTAATAATTATGTGAAACAAATATAAATGAGCTATGGTATTATTATTAATTATGTGAAGCTTATTCTAGGATGTTTAACATCAACATGATTATTTATAATTAACAAGAAACAACGGTTAATGAGAAGTTATACTTAGTAGTTTGATTGTTAATTTGTCATTATTAATTATGTAAAAAATGATTAACTTATTTTATATGTATAATTAAGAAAATTATTATTTTTAAGTAATAATTTAGGTGTTGAAAGTTAATTAAATTTAGTGTAAAATCATTTTTATTAACTATAAAAATACTATTAAACTATATTATTAATTCTGTGAAGTGTATTCAAGAATGCTTATTAAAGTTGACATTATTATTTATAATTAATTAAAAATAATTATAATTATTTGTATTTAATTATTATTGCATAGAGAAGTGCTTTCCAACCATGAATTACATATCAACTTAATTTTTTTTTAAAATAGCATAAATTCATTTTAAACCCACATTTATCAAGTAATCAAAAAGATTTAAATGGTAAAAAATGTACACTTCAAGAAATTGGTTCCCTATCAATCCCGATTTAAAATAAATCTATATTAATAATAATTTATAATCCCTCATAATTAACTACATTTACATTTAATCAAAATCCTTTAAAAACAATGTTTCATTTCCATTTAATCAGTTATTACAATTTTATATCTATCACATTACTATTTATTATATTTAATTACTATTCCAACACCCAGTAGTTTAGCTCCTCATACAAGTTAATCTCTATAGATTCTCTCATTGGCAAGAAGTGAGTTTTGAGGTCAAAACAATTATGCCCCATTTTAATATTTTTTTTTCAATAGAATGCCAAGCATGTGATACATTTAATGTTTTAGATTAGTATTTAATAGAATAACCATTTGAATTTAGTTCAAAGGAGACGTGGATTCAAGTTTGGTTGGCTTTTAGATTTAAATGAATAGCAAGGCATGCATTTTTGATATATTTGTAAATTATAATTTTGTTATTACATCAAGAGTAGTGAGGTGTTTTACAGTAGTTTAGTATGGGGGAGATGTTATAACCTCATGTAAGCTATATAACTTAAAGTTACAAAAAAAAAAAAAAAAAAAAAAATAGATTCATCTTAAACCCGTATCTATTAAGCACCGAGAGATCAAATTTATTGAGGTGTAAAAAAGTTTACAATTAAAAAATTGGATCCCTCTCTATGCTTAATAGATCCAAGTTTAAAATGGATCTATGCTGGTTTATAAAAAATGCATTTATTATGGATGAGATTTGATTTGTGATTTGTAAATTTATAGATAGTCATATTGTATATTGTAAATTTTGTAATTATATAGAAATTTCTAAGTTTGACTTTTTTTAGTATATTAATATTGTGTTTGAATTTCTGGAAAGTTTAGTTTAAATCTTGACAAAGTAAAAAAACTGGAAGTTTAAACACAATATATAGAAGTGTGTTTCATAATAATTTTATTTTTGTACATTAATAATAAACACAATTCTTTACGTTTTCAATAAATTGATAAATGAAAGGCATATAAGATATTTGATAAAACAAGGTATGTTATGGAATTTATATAAAGATATTGATAAACAAGGTATGTTTTGGAATTTTCATCAGTAGGACTGGACTTACATACTTATCTTCTTTATGTTGTTCAGAAATCGCGAGAAGGATTCACTCTCAAGGAGAACAAGGCCTGTCTCACGATAAAACGTGAGTAGACATGTCCCGTTAAAATATCTGCTTCAAATAAGGATTTGGGAGTTCGTTCTGACTTTATTGCTTTCTTTTATTTTGCAGTTTTACCTTCAGTGTTGAGATTCCTTGCACAAATTTTGGAAAAATCCGTGGGGATTCATTGTTTTCAAATAAGAGTGCTCAGGATTCAGCTGCTACAATGATGCTTTATGAGCTTCATAAGAAGGGGTTCTTTTGAATGGACTGAATGGTGCAGTATTGTCTAGCATCACAATTGTTTTGAGTTTATGTCAGTGTTTTGTCCCAGAGGTGTTGTAGTGAATACATAGATTTATAGCAACAATATCTGTGTATGGTTTGTTCGTGGTTTATAAGATCTTAGTTTTAAAATTTCAATATGATACTGTACTTTTTTCAATATGGAAAATGTGATTGTGTTAGAGGTGTTGTAGTGAATACAGAGACTTACAGCAACAATAGTTGTGTATGGGTTGTTTGTGGTTTATAAGATCTTAGTTTTAAAATTTCAATATGATACTATACTTTTTTCAATATGGAAAATGTGATTATGCTAGAATTGACACTATGGAAAATGTGATTGTTCTAGTTGATAACCCTAGAAGGAATGTTGAATTTTTATTATTATTATTATTATAAAAAATAAATAATAATAAAATAATGTATATATATATAGATAAAGATTGATCATATATAAGCATGGGTGACTATTGTTTGAGTATGGTTTATTCTAGTGAACTAAGATTGACATTTATAAAGCATAGTTAACTTTGAAAAGAGAAGGTTGACAATGGTTGAACAACATCAACCATGGCTAATGAAGGGTGTTAAATGATAGTTGAACATGTTTGATTGTTACACAATCTTAAATTTAGAGTGCCTTTGTTAAAATATGGTTGGCTATGATGTACTATGAATGATTATATATTTAAATTTGGTGTATCATGATTGATTATAGATTTAATTTGTGTAAGCTTTGGTTTACCATCGATGTTTATCTTTTTGACTTTAGTGAACCATGGTCGTGTAAGCATGACTTTCAATATTAATATGAAATATAACAATCTTAAATGATTAAGATTTTTAAGGGGAATCATGAAGGTTTATGTCACATTGATAAGGCTTCGTTGATTATATTTGTAACTCAAGTATACCATGGTTGAATTTGGTATATTGGGATAAGTTAGGTTGACTTTGGTTGTAAGACAATGAGTGACATTGGATAACTTTGGATGAATTTTGTGTAAAGTGTTTCTGTGTTTGTGTAGGATGTTTATGTGAACACACAGAGCACTGATGGGAACCTATACTTTGTTCACTAACATTTCTTAATTACTTCTTCCAGCAATTTACATTACATTTCTAACTTGCACAATAAACAATCATATGCACAAGAGATCACCAAAATTTTATGAAATGTATAGCTTATATTTATATATATATATGTATATGTACCAGTATTACATGGAGGTGCTTCAACACCTCAATAGGATGGCAAACTGTGGTTTTCTCAGCTTCAACTGAAAGGGTGCTACAACACCCTAAAGACATGCTACTACATCCAACCACCCTTAAGATGTAAATAAAAACTATTGTTTACACGTTATCCTTTCCAATTTCTTCAATAGGATACAGACTGTGGTTTTATCAGCTTCAACTAAAAGGGTGCTACAACACACTAAAAACATGCTACTACCTGTCAAGAACTGTCAGGTCTTACACTAAAGACATGCTACTACCTGTAAAGAACTGTCAGGTCCTCCCCTGCTCCATCCAATCACCCTTAAGATGTAGATATAAACCATTGTTTACAAGTTATGCTTTCCAACTTCTTCAAGCAGTCATAGGATTGTCACAAGTTAGCCACAACACTTGGGCTTGCAAGTAGTAGATACAATCGTTCATTACATACCTTGGATGCCATAGAGATTAACTTGTTCAAACCTGATCAAAACAAGACGGTTGCAGACTTCACAACAATCTTGAGCTCGTATCCACTTCTTCTAACCTTTATCAAAACTCGGGTTGGGAAGACTTCACACTTGATCTCAAAATTGCATCAAATCTGATATAAGTCTTGAACTGTGGAAACCTTGATATTCTTCTTTTTGTCACCATCGGATATGCTCTTAATTTTCCTATATGGAAAATGTGGAAAATACAGTATCATGATACTGTGGAAAATACAGTATAAATGCATTTTTCTATTCGAGTTTTTCTTTCAACAAAACTGTGATTGTCATATAATCATCAAGATTTCTAGCCATGCTGTTTGAACTTTCTCTAGATATGTTGGCACATTAATGACTGTTCCAGTCAAGCATAATTGATCTCTTTTATAGGCTAATTGACGTATTTGTGCAAAAGCATTCCTAGTGAAACAAGTATTTCTTCTAAAGGAGTCGAAGACAAGTTCTTGTTATGACAAATGTGAATAGGCAATGCAAAAACAGGAATCCAAACTTTTGAAATTTGGTTTTTCGCATGATCTGCAAATCTTTTCGTTCAATGCAAATGGAAATGGCTCATCCATGCTTGTCAAGTGTTTGAAGGCCAGAAATGTTTAATCATCAAGGTTGAAAATATATGTTTTGAAATGCAAACGTCTGCAAACACTGCATCTGTGGATAAGAGTGTCTCTTTTTCAAGTACAATAGAGTTGCTTTTTTCTATTTTTCATATTCCTTTCTTTCTGAGAAGCTTGGTATGCTTTACTACGCATGTCCTTCTTCAATGAGTGTAAGCTTTTGAATCTTTCATTGACAAATGGTCGGTTCAAATTTTTATCGCAAATAAGACGATGTGCAATCTTAAGGGTTAATGATGCGTCCATGTTTTCTAGTCTCAATTTTCTTTGGCCTTGTTCATTTTTGTTTCTTTAGTTTCTGAATGTGGAGACGTTTAATGGATTGTATCATTGTTGTTGTTTAATGTGTCCTTCTCAACAATATTTGTCATGGAGGTCGTTGCAACAAAGGTTGGAAATGAACAGTTTGTGTAATAACAAGGGAAAAAAATGTGAATGGGATGTATCTACTTGATGTTGAAACATATACTTATATGTATCACTTGTTCGTTGAGTAAAATCGATGGTGGATCTTATGTAACTTAGCATCCCACAGAAATATATTAATATCAAGTAACTCGACAACCATTAAATTGCAAAATGATCACCCTCTGCAAAATGATCACCCTCTACATGACCAATGTTAAATGGATTTTCCAAGTTGACAACCTACGTTTTCCAATCAGAAACAAAACTTTTATTTAGTAGCATGTTTTGTTGAAGATATCTACGCAAACATTTTAAATATATCTCTTACATCATTTGACATGATGGAATTGGAAAAAGTCTACGCAACTGCTTAAGGTTGAAGCTGTCGATGAGATTTCGAGACAAATTCAAACAATGAATCATGGTATTGTGGAACACTTCAATCTGATACTGTATTTATTCAAATACAGTATGGAAAATGTGATTGTGTTAGAATGGACACTCTGGAAAATGTGACTGCAATTTTTTATTATTATTATTATTATAAAAAATAAATAATAATTAAATAATGTAGATATATAAATAAAGATTGATGATACATAAGTATGGGTAACTATTATTTGAGTATGGTTTATTTTAGTAAACCGTGATTGCCATTTATAAAGCATAGTTGACTTTGAAAAGAGAAGGTTGACAATGGTTGAACAACATCAACCATTGTTAATGAAGGGTATTAAATGATAGTTGATCATGTTTGACTATGATGTACTATGATTATTGATCATGTTTGACTATGATGTTAAATGTGGTTGACTATGATGTACTATGAATGACTATATATTTAAATTTGGTGTACCATGATTGATTATAGATTTAACTTGTATATAGCTTTGGTTTACCATGGATGTTTATCTTCTTAACTTTAGTGAACCATGGTCATGTATGCATGAATTTCAATATTAATATGAAATATAATGATTAAGGTTTTCAAGGGAAATCATGAAGGTTTCTGTCACATTGATAAGGTTTAGTTGATTATATTTGTAACTCAAGTGTACCATGGTTGAATTTGGTGAATTGGGATAAGTTAGTTTGACTTTGGTTGTAAAACAATGAGTGACATTGGATAACTTTGGATGAATTTTGTGTTAGAAGTTTCGATGATGGGAGGGGGTGGAAGGTGGGAGTTTGGGGGTGAATCAATAATCTAGATTAAAAAAATTCAAGGGCAACTTTGCAAACATCAATCACCTGTACTTTCACTAACATTTGTTAATTACTTCTTCCAGCAATTTACATGACATTTCTAACTTGCACAATAAACAAAAAATATACACAAGAGATCACCAAAAATTTATAAAATGTATACCTTATATTTATATATGTATATGTACAAGTATTACATGGAGGTGCTTCAACACCTCAACAAGATACAAATTTTGGTTTTATCAGCTACAATTGAAAGGGTGCTACAACACCCTAAAGACATGCTACTACCTTTCAAGAACTGTCAATCCCTCCCCTTCTCCATCCAACCACCCTATATCCTACTCCTCAATCCTCTAGCCCACTCCTAGACCTACAAGCTTGCTCCTCAACCCTCCTACTTCTATGCCTCAAAGAAACTACAACTCACCTTTAGTCTATCTAAAATAAGGTGCAACAGTCTTGTATTTATACTAATATTTGGAGATTTAGTGGGGATGACATATCATTTTTAATTTAATTTAATTTTGGATCCAACATATCATATTTTTAATTCACTTTCATTTTGTCTCGACTTGTCATCTTTTAATGTAAGGAGGAATACAATGCCCATTCTCATCTTTTTAACTTATTGACTTAAGAACCCGAATAAGTCTTCTAGGTTTCTCCTTTCACTTTCAATAACCCATAACAAAGGGTCAATGATACCCTTACAATGGGATTCCAAACCCCATTAGATATTCTAATGCAATACCCTAGTTATTAAGCCCCAAACTTATGGTCCTTCATGTGACTTATGTTGTTTTGCATTATGGACTTGTGATATTTTATATCATTGTGGAATTATGATCCTTTGCATGATTAATGTGATTAAGGAGTTATGATTATTGTTTGATAACATGACTTTGGACTTTGTCACTATTGTTAATGTTAATTTTATTACTATCATCTTTGTTATCTTTGAATGTTGTTACTATTGATTAAGTAAACAACTGGCTCAACAAATGAAACTAAAAGCGTATGGGGGAACATGGATTCCACAAAGTGAGGGTGAAAGGGGACATCCCCAACATCTTATAACTTGTTGTTGGCTTAAGTTTTCCCATCCCAATTCATATTGCACCTTGGTGAGATTAATAATGTTGGTCACCCAAACCTTGTACAATGAACCCTATTCTCAATATATATGGACTATGGATTTAATATTGCATCTTTTGCACACCTTAATGGGACCCTCTTTCCTAGGGAGCCCTCCTTGGGAAGATATTCCCTCAAATTTGTGTGCTTCTCGTCATTTATGAGCCCTTTTCCTAGTTTTCAACAGTTATAAGATATTTTTTAGCTTCCAATCTTACACTATGCATTGATGATCCAATTTTTGTCCTTCCATAATATTTATGACTCTATTGAATGCCCTCTCTCACCTATTTCACCCTCCTTGATGTTTTGTAACCCCCTTTATGCATTAGTGTGCTTCCATGTGCTTTTCATGGCTCCACTCCTTAGTTTTTGGTAACTCCTCCTCATGGTTAATTAGGGAAAGGGAATATTTTCACTAAACCACCACTCCACTAATTCAACTTAAGTCTCCATGATGAAGATTATACCTTACCTCTCTTTAATTTGAGTTGACCCCTTTGGGTTAGAGTTGGCCTCCTTGTGTTATAAATTCATATGCCCTCTCCTTGTTGAAGTTAATCTTGAGCTTTGGACCATGTGACTTGTATTACCTATCCATGTTGGGAATGTTGGTAGGATTGGGATTATATTGAGACTTAGAGTTAGTCAAGTTGTTTTCCATTTTCTTCCATTTGATCACTCTACTAGTCCAAGTTCACACATAGGAAGCTAGGAAATGGGAATGGTGAGCTAGGTCATATCCCATAGGAAGTGGAGAGAGACATGAACAAGTATTACATGGAGGTGCTTCAACACCTCAACAAGATACAAACTTTTGTTTTATCGGCTTCAATAGAAAGGGTACTACAACACCCTAAAGACATGCTACTACCTGTCAAGAACTGTCAAGCCCTCCCCTTATCCATCCAACCACCCTTAATATGTAGATATAAACTATTGTTTACACAATATCCTTTCCCACTTCTTCAATCAATCATAGGATTGTCACAAGTTAGCCATGACACTTGGGCTTGCAAGTAGCAGGTACAATCATTCATAACATACCTTGGATGCCATAGATATTAACTTGTTCAAACCTGATCAAAACAAGACTGTTGTAGAATTCACAACAATCTTGAGTTCATATCTGCTTCTTCTAACCTTGATCAAAACTCGGGTTGGGAAGACTTCACACTTGATCTCAAAACTGCATCAAATCTTATATAAGTCTTGAACCGTGACAACCTTCATACTCTTCTTCTTGTCACCCTCAGATACGCTCTTATTTACCACCTAAGTGGCCTTTCTCCTCAACTCTCTAGCCTACTCCCCAACTCCCTATCCCACTCCTTGGACTACAAGCCTACTCCTCAGCTTCTATTCCTCAAAGAAACTACAACTCACCCTTACTCAGCTTCTATTCCTCAGATTGTAAATTTTTAACACATTATTTATATGAAGGATATTATGTTCAAATGCATTTGTCCTTGTCAAAAACTAGTTTTGTAATAATAAGTTATATTGTAGTGTTTTTATAATTAATAAAAATAATTTTATTATAAATTAACTTAGATTGTAAATTTGTAATACACATTATTTATATGAAGGATCCTACGTTCAAATGCATTTGTCCGTGTGAGAAACGAGTTTTGTAATAATAAATTATACCTAGAGGTAATTTTATTGTTAGTTTGTCATCCTATGGGTAGGTATGCCTGCACTTAATTGACATTGGTTGTTGTTTGTTTGTCATCTTATGAGTATGTATGTTTATTGGATGTAGTCAATTGATATTGTAAATAGAAATGGATTAGCTTTATATATATAATTAAGAATATATTTTTATTATTATTATGTATAATTAAGAATTCATATTTTAAAGTGATAACTTAGGTTTTGTTGAAAGTTAAAATTAAATTTAGTATAAAATCATTTTTATTAACTATACAATGATCTATAATATTATTAATAATTATGTGAAACAAATATAAATGAGCTATAATATTATTATTAATTATGTGAAGCTTATTCTAGAATGTTTAGCATCAACATGATTATTTATAATTAACAAGAAACAACTGTTAATGAGAAGTTATACTTAGAAGTAGTTTGATTGTTGATTTGTCATTAATTAACCATGTAAAAAATTATTAACTTATTTTACATGTATAATTAAGAAAATTATTATTTTTAAGTAATAATTTAGGTGTTGAAAGTTAATTAAATTTAGTGTAAAACCATTTTTATTAACTATAAAAATACTATTAAACTATATTATTAATTATGTGAAGTTTATTCAAGAATGCTTATTAAAGTTGACATAATTATTTATAATTAATTAGAAATAACTATAATTAATTGTATTTAATTATTATTGCATAGAGAAGTGCTCTCCAACCATGAATTACATATCAAGTTACTTTAAAAAACAAATTAGCATAAATTCATTTTAAACCCAGATTTATCAAGTAACCAAAAAGATTTAAATGTTAAAAAATGTACACCTCAAGAAATTGGTTCTCAATTAATCCTGATTTAAAATAAATCTATATTAATAATAATTTATAATCCCTCATAATTAACTACATTTACATTTAATCAAAATCCTTTAAAAACAATGTTTCATTTCCAGTCATTACAATTTTATATCCATCTCATTACAATTTATTATATTTAATTACTATTCCAACGCCCAATAGTTTAGCTCCTCATACAAGTTCATCTCTATAAATTCTTTCTCATTGGCGAGACCAGAAGTGAGTTTTGAGGTCAAAACAATTATGCCCCGTTTCAATATTTTTTTTTCAATAGAATGCCAAGCATGTGATACAGTTAATGTTTTAATATTTTAGATTAGTATTTAATAGAATAACCATTTGAATTTAGTTCAAAGGATATGTGGATTCAAGTTTGGTTGGCTTTTAGATTTAAATGAATAGCAAGGCATGCATTTTTGATATATTTGTAAATTATAATTTTATTATTATATTGAGAGTAGTGAGATGTTTTACAGTTTAGTATGGGGGAGATGTTGTAAACTTATGTAAGCTATATAACTTAAAGTTACTAAAAATTAAAAAGTAAAAAAAATAGATTCATCTTAAACCTGTATCTATTAAGCACCTAGAGAGATCAAATTTATTGAGGTGTAAAAAAGTTTACAATTAAAAAATTGGATCCCTCTCGATGCTTAATAGATCCAAGTTTAAAATGAATCTATGCTAGTTTATAAAAAATGCATTTATTATGGATGAGATTTGATTTGTGATTTGTAAATTTATAGATAGTCATATTGTATATTGTAAATTTTGTAATTATATAAAAATTTCTAAGTTTGATTTTTTTAGTATATTAATATTGTGTTTGAATTTCTGGAAAGTTTAGTTTAAATCTTGACAAAGTAAAAAAACTGGAAGTTTAAACACAATATATAGAAGTGTGTTTCATAATAATGTTATTTTTGTACATTAATAATAAACACAATTCTTTAAGTTTTCAATAAATTGATAAATGAAAGGCATATAAGATATTTGATAAAACAAGGTATGTTATGGAATTTATATAAAGATATTGATAAACAAGGTATGTTTTGGAATTTTGATCAGTAGGACTGGACTTACATACTTATCTTCTTTATGTTGTTCAGAAATCGCGAGAAGGATTCACTCTCAAGGAGTTGCACGTTCTTCATTGTTTGAAATTTGTGCCAAAAACAAATGGCTAGCACCTATTTTTAATTGTGAAGGAGAACAAGGCCTGTCTCACGATAAAACGTGAGTAGACATGTCCCGTTAAAATATCTGCTTCAAATAAGGATTTGGGAGTTCGTTCTGACTTTATTGCTTTCTTTTATTTTGCAGTTTTACCTTCAGTGTTGGGAATCCTCGCACAAATTTTGGAAAAATCCGTGGGGGAGTGCTCAGGATTCAGCTGCTACAATGATGCTTTATGAGCTTCATAAGAAGGGGTTCTTTTGAATGGACTGAATGGTGCAGTATTGTCTAGCATCACAATTGTTTTGAGTTTATGTCTGTGTTTTGTCCCAGAGGTGTTGTAGTGAATACAGAGATTTATAGCAACAATATCTGTGTATGGGTTGTTCGTGGTTTATAAGATCTTAGTTTTAAAATTTCAATATGATACTGTACTTTTTTCAATATGGAAAATGTGATTGTGCTAGAGGTGTTGTAGTGAATACAGAGATTTATAGCAACAATATCTGTGTATGGGTTGTTTGTTGTTTATAAGATCTTAGTTTTAAAATTTCAATATGATACTGTACTTTTTTCAATATGGAAAATGTGATTGTGCTAGAATTGACGCTTTGGAAAATGTGATTGTGCTAGTTGATAACCCTAGAAGGAATGTTGAATTTTTATTATTATTACTATTATTATTATAAAAAATAAATAATAATAAAATAATGTATATATATAGATAAAGATTGACCATATATAAGCATGGGTGACTATTGTTTGAGTATGGTTTATTCTAGTGAACTATGATTGACATTTATAAAGCATAGTTAACTTTGAAAAGAGAAGGTTAGCAATGGTTGAACAACATCAACCATGGTTAATGAAGGGTGTTAAATGATAGTTGAACATGTTTAAGTGTTACATAATCTTAAATTTAGAGTGTCTTTGCTAAAATGTGGTTGGCTATGATGTACTATGAATGATTATATATTTAAATTTTGTGTATCATGATTGATTATAGATTTAACTTGTGTAAGATTTGGTTTGCCATGGATGTTTATCTTTTTAACTTTAGTGAACCATGGTCATGTAAGCATGACTTTCAATATTAATATGAAATATGACAATCTTAAATGAAGATTTTTAAGGGGAATCATGAAGGTTTCTGTCACATTGATAAGGCTTAGTTGATTATGTTGGTAACTCAAGTGTACCATGGTTGAATTTGGTATATTGGGATAAGTTAGGTTGACTTTGGTTGTAAGACAATAAGTGACATTGGATAACTTTGGATGAATTTTGTGTAGAGTGTTTCTGTGTTTGTGTAGGATGTTTATGTGAACACACAGAGCACTAATGGGAACCTATACTTTGTTCACTAACATTTGTTAATTACTTCTTCCAGCAATGCACATTACATTTCTAACTTCCACAATAAACAATCATATGCACAAGAGATCACCAAAATTTTATGAAATGTATAGCTTATATTTATATATATGTATGTGTACGAGTATTACATGGAGGTGCTTCAACACCTCAATATCATGGCAAACTGTGGTTTTATCAGCTTCAACTAAAAGGGTGCTACAACACCCTAAAGACATGCTACTACATCCAACCACCCTTAAGATGTAAATATAAACTATTGTTTACAAGTTATCCTTTCCAACTTATTCAATAGGATACAAACTGTGGTTTTATTAGCTTCAACTGAAAGGGTGCTACAAAACACAAAAGACATGCTACTACCTGTCAAGAACTGTCAGGTCCTACACTAAAGACATGCTACTACCTATCAAGAACAGTCAGGTCCTCCCCTGCTCCATCCAACCACCCTGTAGATATAAACCATTGTTTACAAGTTATCCTTTCCAAATTCTTCAATCAGTCATACGATTGTCACGAGTTAGCCACAACACTAGGGCTTACAAGTAGTAGATACAATCGTTCATTACATACCTTGGATGCCATAGAGATTAACTTGTTCAAATTTGATCAAAACAAGACGGTTGCAGACTTCACAACAATCTTGAGCTTGTATCCACTTCTTCTAACCTTTATCAAAACTCGGGTTGGGAAGACTTCACACTTGATCTCAAAACTGGCTCAAATCTGATATAAGTCTTGAACCGTGGAAACCTTCATATTCTTCTTCTTGTCACCCTCGGATATGCTCTTAATTTTCCTATATGGAAAATGTGGAAAATACAGTATCATGATACTGTGGAAAATACAGTATAAATGCATTTTTGTATTCCAGTTTTTGTTTCAACAAAACTGCGATTGTCATATAATCATCAAGATTTCTAGCCATGTTGTTTGAACTTTCTCTAGATATGTTGGCACATTAATGACTGTTCCAGTCAAGCATAATTGATCTCTTTTATAGGCTAATTGACGTATTTGTGCAAAAGCATTCCTAGTGAAACAAGTATTTCTTCTAAAGGAGTCGAAGACAAGTTCTTGTTATGACAAATGTGAATACGCAATGCAAAAACAGGAATCCAAACTTTCGAAATTTGGTTTTTCGCATGATCTGCAAATGTTTTCGTTCAATGCAAATGGAAATGGCTCATCCATGCTTGTCAAGTGTTTGAAGGCCAGAAATGTTTAATCATCAAGGTTGAAAATATATGTTTTGAAATGCAAACGTCTGCAAACACTGCATCTGTGGATAAGAGTGTCTTCTTTTTCAAGTACAATAGAGTTGCTTTTTTTTTTTTCATATTCCTTTCTTTCTGAGAAGCTTGGTATGCTTTACTACGCATGTCCTTCTTCAATGAGTGTAAGCTTTTGAATCTTTCATTGACAGATGGTCGGTTCAAATTTTTATCGCAAATAAGACGATGTGCAATCTTAAGGGTTAATGATGCGTCCATGTTTTCTAGTCTCAATTTTCTTTGGCCTTGTTCATTTTTATTTCTTTAGTTTCTGAATGTGGAGACGTTTAATGGATTGTATCGTTGTTGTTGTTTAATGTGTCCATCTCAACAATATTTGTCATGGAGGTCATCGCAACAAAGGTTGGAAATGAACAGTTTGTTTAATAACAAGGGCAAAAAATGTGAATGGGATGTATCTACTTGATGTTGAAACATATACTTATATGTATAACTTGTTCGTTGAGTAAAATCGATGGTGGATCTTATGTAACCTAGCATCCCACAGAAATATATTAATATCAAGTAACTCGACAACCATTGAATTGCAAAATGATCACCCTCCGCAAACTGATCACTCTCTACATGACCAATGTTAAATGGATTTTCCAAGTCGACAACCTACGTTTTCCAATCAGAAACAAAACTTTTATTTAGTAGCATGTTTTCTTGAAGATATCTATGCAAACATTTTAAATATATCTCTTACGTCATTTGACATGATGGAATTGGAAAAAGTCTACGCAACTGCTTGAGGTTGAAGCTGTCGATGAGAACTGTAAATTTCGAGACAAATTCAAACAATGAATTATGGTACTGTGGAAAACTGCTTAAGGTTGAAGCTGTCGAAGAGAACTGTATGTGGTAATAATATGACTTAGCATACAACCATATCATGGAAGAATAAAATTTCGAGACAAATTCAAACAATGAATCATGGTACTGTGGAAAACTTCAATCTGATACTGTATTTATTCAAATACAGTATGGAAAATGTGATTGTGTTAGAATTGACACTCTGGAAAATGTGACCGCAATTTTTTATTATTATTATTATTATTATTATAAAAAATAAATAATAATTAAATAATGTAGATACATAAATAAAGATTGACGATACATAAGCATGGGTAACTATTATTATTTGAGTATGGTTTATTTTAGTAAACCATGATTGCCATTTATAAAGCATAGTTGACTTTGAAAACAGAAGGTTGACAATGGTTGAACAACATCAACCATGGTTAATGAAGGGTGTTAAATGATAGTTGATCATGTTTGACTATAATTTACTATGATTATTGATCATGTTTGACTATGATGTAAATGTGCTTGACTATGATGTACTATGAATGATTATATATTTAAGTTTGGTGGATTATAGATTTAACTTGTATATATATAGCTTTGGTTTACCATGGATGTTTATTTCCTTAACTTTAGTGAACCATGGTCATGTATGCATGACTTTCAATATTAATAATTTTCAATATTAATATGAAATATAACAATCTTAAATGATTAAGATTTTTAAGGAAAATGGTGAAGGTTTGTGTCACATTGATAAGGTTTAGTTGATTATATTTGTAACTCAAGTGTACCATGGTTGAATTTGGTGAATTATGATAAGTTAGTTTGACTTTGGTTGTAAAACAATGAGTGACATTGGATAACTTCGGATGAATTTTGTGTAGGAAGTTTCTATGATGGGAGGGGGTGCCAGGTGGGGGTTTGGGGGTGAATCAATAATCTAGATTAAAAAAATTCAAGGGTAACTTTGCAAACATCAATCACCTGTACTTTCACTAACATTTGTTAATTACTTCTTCCAACAATTTACATGACATTTCTAACTTGCACAATAAACAAACATATACACAAGAGATCACCAAAAATTTATAAAATGTATACCTTATATTTATATATGTATATGTACAAGTATTACATGGAGGTGCTTCAACACCTCAACAAGATACAAATTTTGGTTTTATCAGCTATAATTGAAAGGGTGCTACAATACCCTAAAGACATGCTACTACCTTTCAAGAACTATCAAGCCCTCCCCTTCTCCATCCAACCAACCTATAGCCTACTCCTCAATCCTCTAGCCCACTCCTCAACCCTCCTACTTCTATGCCTCAAGGAAACTACAACTCACCTTTAGTCTATCTAAAATAAGGTGCAACAGTCTTGTATTTATACCAATATTTGGAGATTTAGTGGGGATGAGATATCATTTTTAATTTAATTTAATTTTGGATCCAACATATCATCTTTTTAAATTTTGTCCCGACATGTCATCTTTTAATGTAAGGAGGAATACAACGCCCATTCTCATCTTTTTAACTTATTGGCTTAAGAACCCTAATAAGTCTTCTAGGTTTCTCCTTTCACTTTCAATAACCCATAACAAAGGGTCAATGATACCCTTACAATGGGATTCCAGACCCCATTAGATATTCTAATGTAATACCCCAGTTGTTAAGCCCCAAACTTATGGTCCTTCATGTGACTTATGTTGTTTTGCATTATGGACTTGTGATATTTTATATCATTGTGGAATTATGATCCTTTGCATGATTAATTTGATTAAGGAGCTATGATTATTGTTTGATAACATGACTTTGGACTTTGTCACTATTGTTAATGTTAATTTTATTACTATCATCTTTGTTATCTTTGAATGCTGTTGCTATTGTATAAGTAAACAACTGGCTCAACAAATGAAACTAAAAGTGTATGGGGGAACATGGATTCCACAAAGTGAGGGTGAATGGGGACATCCCAACATCTTATAACTCGTTGTTGGCTTAAGTTTTCCCATCCCAATTCATATTGCACCTTGGTGAGATTAATAATGTTGGTCACCCAAACCTTGTACAATGAACCCTATTCTCAATATATATGGACTACGGATTTAATATTGCATCTTTTGCACACATCAGTGAGACCGTATTTCCTAGGGTGCCCTCCTTGGGAAGATATTCCCTCAAATTTGTGTCCTTCTGGTCATTTATGAGCCCTTTTCCTAGTTTTTAACGGTTGTAAGATATTTTCTAGCTTCCACTCTTACACTATGCATTGATGATCCAATTTTTGTGCTTCCAGAATATTTATGACTCTATTGGATGCCCTCTCTCACCTATTTCACCCTCCTTGATGTTTTGTAACCCCCTTTATGCATTAGTGTGCCTCCATGTGCTCTTCATTGCTCCACTCCTTAGTTTTTGGTAACTCCTCCTCATGGTGCTAATTAGGGAAAGGGAATATTTTCACTAAACCACCACTCCACTAATTCAAATTAAGTCTCCATGATGAATCTTATACCTTACCTCTCTTTAATTTGAGTTGACCCCTTTGGGTTAGAGTTGGCCTTCTTGTGTTATAAATTCATATGCCCTCTCCTTGTTGAAGTTAATCTTGAGCTTTGGACCATGCGACTTTTATTATCTATCCATGTTGGGAATGTTGGTAGGATTGGGATTATATTGAGACTTAGAGTTAGTCAAGTTGTTTTCCCTTTTCTTCCATTTGGTCACTCTACCAGTCCAAGTTCACACACAATAAGCGAGGAAATGGGAATGGCAAGCTAGGTCATATCCTTTAGGAAGTGGAGAGAGACATGAAAGTAGTAGTGGGAAGCATTGTGGTTCTCAAAAGTGGTAGTTTTGAGATTTTCTATACTAAGTGCTCCTTTACCTATGGATCGATGGTCTCATCTTGGGGGTGACCTGTTGAAACGAGTAAGGATTGACGATGTCTATGGTTGGAAGGAAAGTCTTCCTACTGCAGCCAGTTCCCCATATCTTGAGATAAGTATTTCTCATATGATTTTATTTATGGCTTAACATATTAAAAAATTTTAATTCAAAAAATCCAATAATCAATAATCAATCATCTAGATTAAAAAACTTCAAGGGAAACTTTGCAAACATCAATCACCTATACGTCCTTCACTAACATTTGTTAATTACTTCTTCCAGCAATTTACATGACATTTCTAACTTGCACAATAAACAATCATATACACAAGAGATCACCAAAATTTTATAAAATGTATACCTTATATTTATATATGTATATGTACAAGTATTACATGGAGGTGCTTCAACACCTCAACAAGATACAAACTTTTGTTTTATCGGCTTCAACTGAAAGGGTACTACAACACCCTAAAGACATGCTACTACCTGTCAAGAATTGTCAAGACCTCCCCTTCTCCATCCAACCATCCTTAAGATGTAGATATAAAATATTGTTTACACAGTATCCTTTCCAACTTCTTCAATCAGTCATAGGATTTTCACAAGTTAGCCACAACACTTGGGCTTGCAAGTAGTAGGTACAATCATTCATAACATACCTTGGATGCCATAGATATTAACTTGTTCAAACCTGATCAAAATAATACTGTTGTAGAATTCACAAAAATCTTGAGCTCGTATCCACTTCTTCTAACCTTGATCAAAACTCGGGTTGGGAAGACTTCACACTTGATCTCAAAATTGGATCAAATCTTATATAAGTCTTGAACTATGACAACCTTCATACTCTTCTTCTTGTCACCCTCGAATACGCTCTTATTTACCACCTAAGTGACCTTTCTCCTCAACTCTCTAGCCTAGTCCTCAACCCTCTATCCCACTCCTTAGCCTACAAGCCTGCTCCTCAGCTTCTATTCCTCAGAGAAACTACAACTCACCCTTAGTCCATGTAAAATAAGATGCAACAGTCTTGTAATTATACTAATATTTGGAGATTTAGGGGGTATGACATATCATTTTTAATTTAGTTTAATTTTGGATCCAAAATATCATCTTTTTAATTCAAATTCATTTTGTCCCAACTTGTCATCTTTTAATGTAAGGAGGAATACACCGCCCATTCTCACAAACATAAGATCTTTTTAACTTGTATGAATTTCCACATTCTCAGTGTTTCTCAAACTTATATATGTGTAGCATTTGGATTAAGAACCCTAATAAGTCTTCTAGGTTTCTCCTTTCACTTTCAATAACCCATAACAAAGGGTCAATGATACCCTTACAATGGGATTCCAGACCCCATTAGATATTCTAATGTAATACCCCAGTTGTTAATCCCCAAACTTATGATCCTTCATGTGATTTATGTTCTTTTTTATTATGGACTTATGATATTTTATATCATTGTGGACTTATGATCCTTTTCATTATTAATGTGATTAAGGAGTTATGATTATTGTTTGATAACGTGACTTTTGAATTTGTCATTATTGTTAATGTTAATGTTATTACTATCATCTTTGTTGTCTTTGAATGTTGTTACTATTGATTAAATAAACAACTAGCTCAACAAATGAAACTAAAAGTGTATGGGGGAACATGGATTCCAAAAAGTGAGGGGGAATGGGGACATCCCCAACACCTTATCACTTGTTGTTGGCTTAATTTTTCCCATCTCAATTCGTATTGCACCTTGGTGAGATTAATAGTGTTGGTCATCCAAACCTTGTACAATGAACCCTATTCTCAATATTTATGGACTATGGAATTAATATTGCATCTTTTTCACACCTTAGTGGGACCCTCTTTCCTAGGGAGCCCTCCTTGGGAATATATTCCCTCACATTTATGTGCTTTTGGTCATTTATGAGCCCTTTTCCTAGTTTTTAGGGGTTGTAAGAGATTTTCTAGCTTCCACTCTTACACTATGCATTGATGATCCTATTTTTGTGCTTCCATAATATTTATGACACTATTGGATGCCCTCTCTCATCTATTTTACCCTCCTTGGTGTTTTGTAACCCCCTTTATGAATTAATGTGCCTCCATGTGATTTTCATGAATCCACTCCTTAGTTTTTGGTAACTCCTCCTCATGGTGCTAATTAGGGAAAGGAAATATTTTCACCAAACCACCATTCCACTAATTCAAGTTAAGTATCCATGATGAAGCTTATACCTTACCTCTCTCTAATTTCAGTTGAACCCTTTGGGTTAGAGTGGCCTCCTTCTATTATAAATTCATATGCCCTCTCCTTGTTGAAGTTAATCTTGAGCTTTGGACCATGTGACTTGTGTTATCTATCCATGTTGGGAATGTTGGTAGGATTGGGAGTGTATTGAGACTTAGAGTTAGTCAAGTTGTTTTCCCTTTGCTTCCATTTGATCACTCTACTAGTCCAAGTTCATGCACAGGAAGCCAGGAAATGGGAATGACAAGCTAGGTCATATCCCATAGGAAGTGGAGGCAGACATGAAAGTAGTAGTGGGAAGCATTGTGGTTCTCATAAGTGGTAGCTTTGAGATTTGCTAGACTAAGTGTTCTTTTACCTATGGATCCATGGTCTCATCTTGGGGGTGACCTATTCAAATGAGTCAGGATTGACGATGTCTACGATTGGAAGGAAAGTCTTCCAGCTGGAGCCATTTTCTCATATCTTGAGATAAGTATTTCTCATATGATTTTATTTATGGTTTAACATATTATTATGATGATTATGTCCAAAGGTCATTGAACTGAATTATCTATATGCTTGATTATTGTATTTCATAATATGGTTATAGGAACAATGGACTCTATGGGATTCGAATATGAGATGATATACATTATGATCTTCTTTATCTTCTTCAAAAACTGTAACTATGACTCTACAGTACTGGGAGGGGCGAAACCATATGTTCTGGCTCACCAATATATGTTCATTTTTGTGATTTGGGACCTCCGTAATAGTTTTTTCTAGTAAGGATGACCTTTCATTTTGTCGAAAAATATTTATGGATGGCCAAGATATGTTTGTTTTGGTCCAACAATTTTCTCAGTGCCAGGTTGAGTGCACTAGTTGTTATATTGGAAATGTTCTATGCATGGATATGCTCCTATTTTCATATCTGAGTTTTAATAATGTAATCTAAATGTAATATTGATTGATGGTTGGAGGGAGAAATCCATGCAATCTAAAATATATTATTGAAAAATCGTTCTAGGGGACAACCAAGGAGGTGATTTTGTGGGGTGTGATTGCAGCCGGTGCCTTTTGTTTTTCCTTGGTTGTGGTGTGGTTGTAGGTTACATCCTACCCATGTTTCTTAATGTGTGTTTTCCTTGGTTTTTATCTTTACTGACACACACCAAGCAATAGCACAAACTAATTAGTTATGCAAACAATTAACAACACAATACTCGACAATTATAAACTATGTTTTCAATAATCTCTACGAAGTATAAGAATTTAATGTAGCACCTTAATCACACTATGATAATAGATTCATTATCCATGCATTGAATGTGATTATGAACTTAAATTTAATGTTAATATATTTTAGTAAGTGTTGATATTATTTAACTAAGGGCGGCATAATTATTTAATTAAGTAACACAATCTTAATAAATTTTATTAAAGTTAGAACTTTAATTAATCATTTAATGGTTAGTTTTCCTAACCTTATTCTGTTGTTCTTAATCCGAAGTGTAGAACCTTTTTCCTTGTCATAAGGTTCAGGGACATTACAAGTGATATCAGAGCTTAAAGTTTCAACATTGCGGCTGTTTGGCCTTCTGTGAAGTTATAAGTTTCTCTGTAAACATGCATTTGTATTAGATAACTTGAATGAATGCACCTTAATATAGTTTCACATGTGATTTAGTTAGTTAAACTGTTAGTTTTGATGGCTATTGACTTGATGTTCATCCAATAAGGATAAATCAATGCAGGATTTCTAGCCCCCATGTCAAATTAGGCAGATTGTAAATTAGAAAAGTTGGTTAGTTACTTTATAAACCAGAAGAAAAGTAGTTTTAATGATAATGAACTTATACCAATGTGTAGTTTACTAACATAATTTTGATAATGAACACATTGCAGTTCCCAATGATTGATTGAGCAAGCGATGTGATCACTAAACTGATATTTTAATCAAACCTATGAAGACTAAATATTCAACAAGTATGAGTTCAACAGTAGGAAGACAGAGATTGGAGATGGATTTTGAGGAAGGACAGAGACCATATAGTCCTGAAGAGGAGTTTTTTTATGGAAGAAGTTGAATTAGACATAAGAGGAGCGATGAATCATTAAGCTTGGAGGATTTAGTGAGGAATTGTAGAGAGGATAATGAAAGGATAATTCATATCCAAGAGTAGATTATGAATTATCTAAAATCATTGAATACCATCCAAGTAGTAGATACAATCATTCATAACATACCTTGGATGCCATAGATATTAAATTTTTCAATCCAATAAGGAGAAATCTAGGAAGGATTTCTAGTCCCCTTGTCCAATTAGGCAGATTGTAACTTAGAAAAGTTGATTAGTTACTTTAAAAACCAGAAGAAAAGTAGTTTTAATGATAATGAACTTATACCAATGTGTAGTTTACTAATAGAATTTTAACGATAAAAACATTGCAATTCCCAATTATTGATTGAGCAATCAATGTGATCACTAAACTAATATTTTAATCAAACCTATGAAGACTAAAGATTCACAAGTACGAGTTCAATAATAGGGAGATAGAGATTATAGATGGATTTTGAGGAAGGAAGAAGACCATATAGTCTTGAAGAGGAGTTTGTTCAATTAGACATAAGAGGAGTAATGAATCATTGAGCTTGGAGGATTTAGTGAGGAAGAGTAGAGAAGACAATGAAAGAATAATTCATATCTAGGGGTATTTTATGAATTATCTAAAATCGTTGAATACCATCCAAGTAAGTAGATAAAATCATTCATGACATAACTTGGATGCCATAGAGATTAAATTGTTCAAGCCTGATCAAAACAAGATTGTTGCATACTTCACAACAATCTTGAGCTTGTACCCACTTCTTCTAACCTTGATAAAAACCCGGGTTGGTAATACTTCACACATGATCTCAAAACTAGATCAAATCTGATATAAGTCGTGAACTGTGGAAACCTTCATACTGATTTTCTTGTCACCCTTGGATATGCTCTTATTTATCACCAAAGTGACCCTTCTCCTCAGCTCTCTAGCCTAATCCTTAGCCCTCTATCCCATTCCTCATCCTACAAGCCTGCTTCTCGCCCCTCCTACTTCTATGCCTCGGAGAAACTACAAATCACCCTTATTTTATCTAAAATAAGAAGCAACAGTATTGTATTTATACTAATATTTGGATATTTAGGGCTGATGACATATCATTTTTAATTTAGTTTAATTTTGGATCCCAAATATCATCTTTTTAATTCACTTTCACTTTGTCCCGACTTGTCATCTTTTAATGTAAGGAGGAATACAACGTCCATTTTCACAAACATAAGAGATTTTTAACTTGTATGAATTTCCACATTTTCAATGTTTCTCAAACTTATATATGTGTAGAATTTGTCTTAAGAACCCCAATAATTCTTCTAGGTTTCTCCTTTCACTTTCAATAACCCATAACAAAGGGTCAATGATCCCCTCACAATGGACTTCCAGACACCATTAGATATTCTAATGTAATACCCCAATTGTTAAGCCCCAGGCTTATGATCCTTCATGTGACTTATGTTCATTTTCATTATGGACTTATGATATTTAATATGTTTGTGGACTTATGATCCTTTACATGATTAATGTGATTAAGGACTTATGATTATTGCTTGATAACATGACTTTGGACTTTGTCACTATTATTAATGTTAATGTTATTGCTATCATATTTTATATCTTTGAATAATGTTACTATTGATTAAATAAACAACTGGCTTAACAAAGGAAAATAAAAGTGTATGGGGGAACATGGATTCCACAAAGTGAGGGGGAATGGGGACATCACTAGCACCTTAAAACTTGTTGTTGGCTTAAGTTTTCCCATCCCAATTCCTATTGCACTTTGGTGAGATTAATAATGTTGCTCACACAAACCTTGTACAAGGAACCCTATTCTCAATATTTATGGACTATGGAGTTAATATTGCATTTTTTTCACACCTTATTGGGCCCCTCTATCTTGGGGAGCCCTCCTTGGGAAGATATTCCCATAGATTTATGTTTTTTTTGTCATTTATGAGCCCTTTTCCTAGTTTTTAGGGGTTGCAATCTATTTTCTAGCTTCCAGTCTTATACTATGCATTGATGATCCTATTTTTGTGCTTCCATGATATTTATTACTCTATTGGATTCCCTCTCACCTATTTCACCCTCCTTGATGTTTTGCAACCCCATTTATGCATTAGTGTGCCTCTATGTTCTCTTAATGGCTCCACTCCTTAGTTTTTGGTAACTCCTCCTCACGGTGCTAATTAGGAAAGGGAATCTTTTCACTAATCCAGCACTCCATTAATTTAATTCAAGTCTCCATGATGAAGCTTATGCCTTACCTCTCTCTAATTTCAGCTGATCTCATTGGGTTAGACAGACAAGCAAGTAGTAGTGGGAAGCATAGTGGTTCTCGGAAGAGGTAGTTTCTAGATATTATAGACTAAGTGTTCCTTTACGTATGGATCCATGGTCTCAGCTCGGGGGTGATTTGGTCAAGCGAATAAAGCTTGACAATGTGTACGGTTGGGAGGAAAGTCGTCATGCTGTAGCCAGTTACTCATATCTTGAGATAAGTATTTCTCATATGTTTTTATTTATGTTTTAACATATTATTATGACAATTATGTGCAAAGGTGGATGAAATGAATTATCTATATGCTTGATTATTGTACTTCATAATATGGTTATAGGAAGAATGGACTCTGTGGGATTCAAATATGAGATGATATTCATTCAGATCTTCTTTCTCTTCTTCAAAAACTGTAAATATGACTCTACAGTACTGGGAGGGGCGAAACCATATGTTTTGGCTCACCAATATCTGTTCATTTTTATGATTTGGGACCTCCATAACATTTTTTCTAGGAAGGATCACCTTTTGTTTCGTCAAAAAATCTTTCCGGATGACCAAGATATGTTTGTTTTCGTCCAACAGTTTTCTCGGTGCAAGATTGAGTGCATTGGTTGTTATATTGGAAATGTTCTATCCATGGATATGCTCCTATTTTCGTATCTGAGTTTTAATAATGTAATATGAATGTAATATTGAATGATTACTGGAGGGAGGAATCCATGCAATATAAAATATATTAGTGAAAAATGGTTGTAGGGGACAACCAGGGAGGTGATTTTGTGGGGCGTGATTGCAGCCGGTGCCTTTTGTTTTTCCTTGGTTGTGGTGTGCTTGTAGGTTACATCCTACCTATGTTTCTTGATGTGTGTTTTCCTTTTTTTATCTTCACCAAAATCACACACCGAACAACACCACAACTAATTAGTTCTGCAAACAATTAACAACAAAATACTTGACAATTATAAACTATGTTTTCAATAATCTCTACGAAGTATAAGAATTTAATGTAGGACCTTAATCACACCATGATAATAGATTCATTATTCATGCACTGAATCTGATTATGAACTTAAATTTAATGTTGATATATTTTAGTAAATGTTGAGATTATTTAACTAAGGGCGACAAATTATTTAATTAAGTAAAACAGTCTTAGTAATGTTTATTAAAGTTGGAACTTTAATTAATCATTTAATGGTTAGTTTTCCTGACCTTATTCCGTTGTTCGTAAACCAAAGTTTAGAACCTTTTTCTTTGTCATAAGGGTTAGGGACATTACAAGTGATATCAGTTGCAGCCATTGGGCCTTCTGTGAAGTTACATGTCTCACTGTAAACATGCATTTGCATTAGATAACTTGGATGCATGCACTTTAATATAGTTTCTCATGTGAGTTAGTTAATTAAACTGTTGGTTTGGATGGTTATGCACTTGATCTTCATCAAATAAGGAGAAATCTAGGAAGGATTTCTCGCCCCCTTGTCCAATTAGGTAGATTGTAACTTACAAAAGTTGGTTAGTTACTTTCTAAACCAGAAGATAAGTAGTTTTAATGATAATGAACTTATACCAATGTGTATTTTACTAATAGAATTTTGGCAATGAACACATTGCAGTTCCCAATGATTGATTGAGTAAGCGATGTGATCATTAAATTGATATTTTAATCAAACATGTGAAGACTAAACATTCAACAAGTACGAGTTCAATAGTAGGAAGACAGATATTGGAGATGGATTTTGAGGAAGGACAAAGACCATATAGTCATGAAGAGGATTTAGTGAGGAAGTGTAGAGAGTATAATTAAAGGATAATTCATATCCAGGATCATATTATGAATTATCTAAAATCATTGAAGACCATCCAAGTATTAGATACAATCATTCATAACATACCTTGGATTCCATAGAGATTAACTTGTTCAAACCTTATCAAAACAAGACTGTTGTAGAGTTCACAACAATCTTGAGCTTGTATCCACTTCTTCTAACCTTGATCAAAACTTGGGTTGGGAAGAATTTACACTCGATTTAAAAACTGGATCAAATATGATATAAGTCTTGAACGGTGGCAACCTTCATACTCTTCTTCTCATCACCCTCAGATATGCTCTTATTTACCACCAAAGTGACCCTACTCCTCAACTCTCTAGCCTAATCCTCAACCCTCTATCCCACTCCTCATCCTACAATCCTACTCCTCGCCCATCCTACTTATATGCCTCGGAGAAACTACAACTCACCCTTAGTTTATCTAAAATAAGGTGCAACAATATTGTATTTATACTAATATTTGGAGATTTATGGGGGATGACATCTAATTTTTAATTTAATTTAAATTTGGATCCGACATGTCATTGTTTTAATTCACTTTCATTTTTTCCTAACTTGTCATATTTTTATGTAGGGAGGAAAAAAACGCCCATTCTCACAAACATAAGATATTTTTAACTTGTATGAATTTCCACATTTTCAGTGTTTCTCAAACTTATATATGTGTAGCATTTGGCTTAAGAACCCCAATAATTCTTCTATGTTTTTCCTTTCACTTTCAATAACCCATAACAAAGGGTTAACGATCCCCATACAATGGGATTCCAGGCCCCGTTAGATATTCTAATGAAATACCCCAGTTGTTAAGCCCCAGACTTATGATCCTTCATGTGACTTGTGTTCTTTTGCATTGTGGACTTATGATACTTTAAATGATTGTGAACTTATGATCCTTTGCATGATTAATGTGATTAAGGACTTATGATTCTTGTTTGATAACATGACGTTGGACTTTGTCACTATTATTAATGTTAATGTTATTACTATCATCTTTGCTATCTTTGAATGTTTTTGCTATTGATTAAATAAACAAATGGATCAACAAAGGAAAACAAAAGTGTATGGGGGAACATAGATTCCACAAAGTGAGGGGGGGTGGGGACATAACTAGAACCTTGTAACTTTTTGTTGGATTAAGTTTCCCCATCCCAATTCATATTGCACCTTGGTGAGATTGATGATGTTGGTCACCCAAAACTTGTACAATGAACCGTATTCTCAATATTTATGGAATATGGAGTTAATATTGCATATTTTTCATACCTTAGTGGACCCCTCTTTCCTAGGGATCCCTCATTGGGAAGATATTCCCTCACATTTGTGTTTTCTTGTTCATTTATGAGCCCATTTTTCTAGTTTTTAGGGATTGTAAGCTATTTTCTAGCTTCCACTCTTACAATATGGATTGATGATCCTATTTTTGTGCTTCCATGATATTTATGGCTCTATTGGATGCCCTCTCTCACCTATTTCATCCTCCTTGATGTTTTGTAACTGCCTTTATGCATTAGTGTGCCTCCATGTGCTCTTCATGGCTCCACTCCTTAATTTTTGTTAACTCCTCCTCATGGTGCTAATTAGGGAAAGGGAATATTTTCACTACGCCACCACTCCACTAATTCAAGTTAAGTCTCCATGATGAATCTTATACCTTACATATCTCTAATTTGAGTTGATACTTTTGGGTTACATTTGGCCTCCTTGTGTTATAAATTCATATTCCCTCTCCTTGTTGAAGATAATCTTGAGCTTTGGACCATGTGACTTGTGTTATCTATCCATGTTGGGAATCTTGGTAGGATTGGGCGTGTATTGAGACTTAGAGTTAGTCAATTTTTTTTCCCTTTTCTTCCATTCTATTGCTCTACTAGTCCAAGTTCTCACACAGGAATCCAAGAAATGGAAATGGTGAGCTAGGTCATATCCAATAGGAAGTGGAGACAGACATGAAAGTAGTAGTTGGAAGCATTGTGGTTCTCGGAAGAGGTAGTTTTGAGATTTGCTAGACAAAGTGCTCCTTTACCTATGGATCCATGGTCTCATATTGGGGGTGACCTGTTCAAGCTATTAAGGCTTGACGATGTCTACGGTTGGGAGGAAAGTCGTCCTACTGCAGCAAGTTTCCCATATCTAGAAATAAGTCTTTCTCATATTATTTTAGCCATGTTTTAACATATTATTATGAAAATTATGTGCAAAGGTGGCCAAAATGAATTATCTATATGCTTGATTATTGTATGATATAATATGGTTATAGGAAGAATGGACTCTTTAGGATTCGAATATGAGATGATATTCATTCAGATCTTCTCTCTCTTCCTCAAAAACAGTAACTATGACTCTACGCTACTGGGAAGGGCAAAACCATATGTTCTGGTTCACCAATATCTGTTCATTTTGTGATTTGGGACCTCCATAACAGTGTTTTGAGTAAGGATTGCCTTTCATTTCATCGAAAAATATTTCTAGATGACCAAGATATTTCTATTTTGGTCCAACAGTTTTCTCGGTGCCAGGTTGAGCGCACTAGTGGTTATATTGGAAATTTTCTATGCATGGATATGCTCCTATTTTTATATATGATTTTTAATAATGTAATATGAATGTAATATTGATTGATGGATCAAGGGATGAATCCATGCAATCTAAAATATATTAGTAAAAAATGGTTGTAGGGGACAACCAGGGAGGTGATTTTGTGGGGTGTGATTGCAGCCAGTGCCTTTTGTTTTTCCTTGGTTGTGGTGTGGTTGTAGATTACATCCTACCTATGTTTCTTGATGTGTGTTTTCCTTGGTTTTTATCTTCACCAAAATCAGACACCGGAAAACACCACAACTAATTAGTTCTGCAAACAATTAACAACACAATACTTGACAATTATAAACTATGTTTTCAATAATCTCTACAAAGTATAAGAATTTAATGTAGCACCTTAATCACACTATGATAATAGATTCATTATTCATGCACTGAATCTGATTATGAACTTAAATTTAATGTTGATATATTTTAGTAATTATTGAGATTATTTAACTAAGGGGGACGAATTATTTAATTAAGTAACACAGTGTTAGTAATGTTTATTAAAGTTAGAAATTTAATTAATCATTTAATGGTTAGTTTTCCTAACCTTATTCCGTTGTTCATAAACCAAAGTTTAAAAGCTTTTTCTTTGTCATAAGGGTCGGGGACATTACAAGTGATATCAGAGATGAAATTTTCAACATTGCAGCTATTGAGCCTTCTGTGAAGTTACGAGTCACTTTGTAAACATGCATTTGCATTAAATAACTTGGATGAATGCACCTTAATATAGATTCGCATGTGAGTTAGTTAATTAAACTGTTAGTTTGGATGGTTATGGACTTGATGTTAATCCAATAAGGAGAAATCTAGGAAGAATTTCTAGGCCCCTCGTCCAATTAGACAGATGGTAACTTAGAAAAGTTGGTTAGTTACTTTATAAACCAAAAGAAAAGT
>LPNX010669562.1:4638-43193 GCA_001517045.1 Pseudotsuga menziesii | reverse complement strand
ATAGAATTTTGAAAATGAACACATTGTAGTTCCCAATGATTGATTGAGAAAGCGATGTGATCACTAAACTGATATTTTAATCAAACCTATGAAGACTAAAGATACCACAAGTATGAGTTCAACAGTAGGAATACATAGATTGGAGATGGATTTTGAGGAAGGATAGAGACCATATAGTCTTGAAGGGGATTTTTTTGTTGGAATAAGGTCAATTAGACATAAGAGGAGCAGTGAATCATTAATCTTGGAGGATTTAGTGAGGAAGTGTAGAGAGGATAATGAAAGGATAATTCATATCTAGGAGTAGATTATGAATGATCTAAAATCATTGAAGACCATCCAAAGATCCATTGAAAATTGTCATAAAATAGGTTATGTGAGGTCTAGATCATATTCAAGGAGACGTTATCAATCAGAGAGAAATAAGGGGTATGCATCAAGCAGTAAAAAGGGTAGTCCTAAAAGATCTCCTGTGATATACAAGAAGAGGAGGTCTACTTGAGATGAATTTGTAGGATAGCTTAGAAGAATCAAGCCCCCAACTTTTGATGGAAAAGTACAACAAGGAGAATATTTTTAAGCATGGTTGTTGGGACTCTATAAGTTCTTCCATTTGCACCAATACACACCTAATATGGAGGCACGAGTAGCCATATACCATTTTCAAGGAAAGGCAACTATCTGGTTGGATCAACTAGTTAATCTAAAAGAGATCAACGAATACATAATATCTTGGACAGACCTATGAACTACATCCATTATTTTTTATTCATTGTACTACATACTTTCTTTTTTATTCATTAAAAAAATACAATGATATTGTATTTTTTAACATGTATGTACATATAAAATAGAATTGAGAGTGTGGCAAATGTGATTGTGCTAGTTGACAAGCTTTGAAGGAATGTTGAATTCTTATTCTTATTATTATTATTATAAAAATTAAATAATATTAAAATAATTGAGATATATAAATAAATATTGACCATACATAAGCATGGGTAGCTATTGTTTGAGTATGGTCTATTTTAGTGAACCATGGTTGACATTAATAAAGCATAGTTGACTTTGAAAAGAAAAGGTTAACAATGGTTGAACAACATCAACCATGATTAATGAAGGGTGTTAAATGATAGTTGATCATGTTTGACCATTACAGAATCTTAAATTTGGGGTGCCTTTGGTAAAATGTGGTTGACTATGATGTACTATGAATGATTATATATTTAAATTTGGTGTACCATGATTGATAATAGATTTAACTTGTGTATAGATTTGGTTTTCCATGGATGTTTATCTTTTTAACTATATGTGAACCATGGTCATGTATGCATGACTTTCAATATTAATATGAATTATAACAATCTTAAATGATTACGATTTGGAAGGGAAATCATGAAGGTTTGTGTCGCATTGATAAGGTTTAGTTGATTATATTTGTAACTCGAGTGTACCATGGTTGAATTTGGTGAATTGGGGTAAGTTAGGTTGACTTTGGTTGTAAAAAAATGAGTGACATTAGATAACTTTGGATGAGTTTTGTGTAGGATGTTTCTGTGAACACACGGAGATCACTAAGAGGTGGGTGTGTGGGGGGTGAATCAATAATCTAGATTAAAAAAAATTCAAGTGTCAACTTTGCAAACATCAATCACCTATGCTTATTTAACTAAAATTTGTTATTTACTTCTTCTAGCAGTTTACACTGACATTTTAAACTTGCACAATAAAAATTCATATACACAAGAAATATCCAGAAATTTATGAAATGTATAGCTTATATTTATATATGTATATGTAGATGTATTAAATGGAGGTGATTCAACACCTCAAGAGGATACAAAATCTAGTTTTATTATCTTCAACTGAAAGGGAGCTACAACACCCTAAAGACAGACCACTATTGTCAGATCCTCCCCTGCTCCATCCAACCACCCTTAAGATGCAGATATAAGTCGTTGTTTACATGTTATCATTTCCAACTTATTCAATCAGTCATAGGATTGTCACAAGTTATCCACAAAATTTGGGCTTACAAGTTGTCAATACAATCATTCATAACATACCTTGGATGCCATAGAGATTAACTTGTTCAAACCTGATCAAAACAAGACTATTGCATACGTCACAACATTCTTGAGATTGTATCCACTTCTTCTAATTAACCTTGATCAAAACTCAAGTTGGGAGGACTTCACACTTGAACTCAAAACTCAATCAAATCTAAGATAAGTCTTGAACTCTTGAAACCTTCATAGTATTCTTCTTATCACCCTCGAATATGCTCTTCTTTACCACCACAGTGACATTTCTCCTTAACTCTCTAGCCTAATCCTCAGCCCTCTATCCCGCTCCTCAGCCTACAAGACTGCTCCTCTACCTACAAGCCTACTCCTCCACCCTCCTACTTTTATGCCTCAGAGAAACTACAACTCACCCTTAGTCTATCCAAAATAAGGCGCAATAGTCTTGTATTTATACTAGTATTTGGAGATTTAGGTGGGCTAATGATCTGAAAATATTTAAGATCTTTTTACCATTAAACATTTCATGTGAACTTTGTATGTTAAACACTCATAAATAAGGTTAAAAGATGAATTATAAATTATTTTACATACACATAGAAGCAAATAAACATAAATAAAACCATGAAAATGATAGACAAGAGTTGATAATGGAGTTCACCCCTCCTGGGCTACGTCTTCGGGCCACTTCCAATGGGAAGGGAGGTCTTATTAAGTCTTCAAAGCTTACAATATTGGGTTTTTGGAACCACTTCTATTTTTTGTTAGTAATAAAAAAAAACAGACAACACCATTGTGATCCTCTCAAAATTTAAAGAAAAATGAATATAAACTCTACTACATTTGCTTGAGGCCTCCTTTGGCATGCAAATCGAGAAACTTTGCCTACATAAAAGATAAAACAACATATATTAGACCTTGGGATTAGTTCCCATTAATGACTATACAAAACTCAATAAATATGCTAAACGCCTCAGGATATGTGCCAATATTCCTTGGGATATTTGCAAAGCCACCTTAGGAATGGTGCCAAAACCACCTTGGTATTTGTGTCAAACCCAACTTGGGTTATGCGTAAAACTTCCTTGGAATATGTGAAAAAACTGTGGTCTCCATCCTGTCCCTTTCGTGGTTGGAAGGTGGTTATTGGGCACAAGCTTAAGGGCCACGCGCCCTTTTGGGCCCCATTATCTCTGCCGAAAAACTCTTAACGTTATCCTCTCAATCCGTATCAAGGATAAAGATGGTGGCACATTGGTAGTGTGTGGGTGATATGGGTCAGAGGATTTAGGGTCAACCATGGTCCTCTCCCCACCCTACGTGATTTTGTTAACATTGGATATTTGGTGGATTATGGTGTTGGATCATGGTTTAAACTTGCGGTTGCATATGGTAACAATGGAATAGTTTGTTGGCATGACAAATGGTAACGATGGTATGGTTTCATGGAAAAAAACTTAGGTTCTAGTGGGGTCTCGGTGCTGACATGGGGTCAAGGGCTAATCCCTCCCCCCCCCTGCCCTTTCAAAACTCAAACATGCTCAAACTCAAATACAAAGTTTAACATATGGTTATTAAGAACAACCAACCAGAACCTTGGCTAGCGCGACTTTATGAAGTCTTAGGGCTATGTGGAAGTATTTTGTTTGATTCCCATAAAATTCACCCAAATTTTTACAAACTATACATTGACCAATTTTTTCATTTTCCAAATTAACCATTTTGTACCATTTAACCATTTTTGTCAAAACTTCTAACCTTGACAACTTCTGCATCTGGAGGTCGTTTTGCACAGAACAAACATTGATAGAAAGTTGTCAATGAGCTCTCTACCAATGTAATATTTAATTTTTTGTTTGAATACTTCCACTTTGATCTCCCATTGAAGGTCCTCTTGGATCAAAACTTCCCACTTGGAAGCTTTTGGACCACCAAAAGCATATTTTCATCCAAAATTCAAGTGAGGACATGTTCCTCTCACTTGTCCTATATCACTTGTCCATTCTTCATGGAACCTATACATATGGCACAACATAACAACAATAAACACTGAACTAACACTGTTAATTACATTAAACCCATTTTTAATCAAATCTTCATTCAATATTGTCGAAACCAACCATATATTGCTTATCAGTAAAAAGCTAAATATCACAATTGAACATATAATAGAGATTGTACCCATATCATGCTTAGGTTTTACCATAGGAACACTATCAAACATAATATGTGTGTTGATGAAATGCACTTCCTATTCATGCTTAGGATTCTTTTCTTCCTTACATTGGATAGACATAAGTGCCAAATTTTGACTTGCATTAACAACCCTTTTTAATTATTGTGTAGTGCCCAATGATCTATCATTTTTAAATGAATGTGAATGTTCTATGTACTGAATTCCTTCCTTAAACATGTGATACAAATTATGTTCTCTATAGAAAAAAAAATCCAATCATATAAGCACGGACTACACAACACAATTCCACCAATATCTAGTGGAACCACTTCAAATTCAACTTCATCTATAAACTTAGATGTTATTGCAAACTTCAGACACATTGTTTTGTTACTTGTAATCTTTTGTCTTTGCACACCAAACCTAATGGATATGGTTTCTTGTGTGTTTTTTTTATTAATCCCAACTGCTTAACTACTTCTTCTGAAATAAGGTTATCTTGGGATCCACTATCTATGAGTGTGTCTATATTAGTTTGTTTTGTAATCACCCTTATATGAAACAATAGATTCCTTTTATCCTTAGAACTGACACGATCTTTAGAAGTAGAATCACATGAAGAACCAATGTTAGAATCATTACCAACTATAGCTTTACCTTTCACACCTACAGTTGTTATTTTTTTTGTCCTTGGAATCTGATCCATGGTTCTCAATGATAACTGTGGCCTTTCGCTTCCCTTTTTTATCCTTAAGCCACTTCAGATTCAATTCTGGATGCAGTACCAAACACTTTTCCTCTTTGTTCCCTTTATTTTGACAATACGAGCATGTAGGCCTCTCATAATCTTTCATCATTGTAGTTGCATGCTTACCTTTCCCTTTTTCCTTGCCTTCTTTTGACTAGTTAGATTCAGCTGAAGAAAAATCATGAACACTCTTCCCTTTGGACTTAATGCGCATAGATTGCACACATACCTCATCAAGGTTAATAGGATTAAACATAAGTATTGTATGACTTTAATAACTATGTAATCCTCCAATAAACTTGGGAAGAGTTTCTTGAGTGTAAATAGGTATATACCCAAAATCAAAGCTCTCTTTCCGAAATCCTAAATGTACTATTGTACACTCTGACCTTTATCTTGCCTTAATTTTTTACAATTCATCATGGCTTGTTATATGTAGCCTAATGGATAAAATTGTTTTCTAACACAACAATAAATTCATACCGAGAAGAAATGATTTTACCTTTTGTAAGGAGGTCTTCTTGTATCTTACTCTCCCACCATATGAGTGCAGTGCCTCCAAGACAGAAAGTAGGCAACTGGATCTTTGCTTTATCATCTACAAGCTTCTGGATATTGCAATACACCTCAATCTACCTGATCCAATCATCTATATTTTGTGTTTTAAGTTCACCATTATATGTAGTAAAATCAATATTAATATCAAGTTTCAAATAAGGTAAATTGGACTTAGCCTTTTTAGGTTGTTTCTTTGGATTTGAAGAAGCAATAATGGATCTTTCAGAAGAGGAAGAATACGATGGAGAAGAAGGACCAGAAGAGTCTCCTTATTTCCCAAAGCGTTATTCTCTTCTTTCTCCTTCTTTGTTTTCTTATTTGCCAGCCTCTCTTGATAATATGAAAACATTTTTTCTACTTTGTCTGCCATCTAATAGAAATCCTTGCGAAAGGCCTTCTCATATTCTTCTCAGTATTCTTCATATGCAATTTTCTCTCTTCAATGTGCATGTCCAATTTTTGGATTGAAAGTAGAAGTACACCTTCACCTCGCTTAATACTGGATCTTGTTAACATAAAGTCACAATGCAATGGTTATTAAGTTATGATACCAAACTTGATCTAAAAATATTCAGGATCTTTTTAACCATTAAAAATTGCATGTGAACTTTATATGTTAAATACTCATAAACATCCTTGAAATATGAATTCTAAATGCTTAAACATACACGCAGAAGCAAATAAATAGAAAGAAAAATGTGAAAATGGTAAACAAGAGCTGATAACGAAGTTCACCCCTTCTAGGCTACATCTCCAGGCCACTTCCAATGGAAAGGCCAATCTTATTAAGTATCCAAATATTACAATAATAGGTTTCTAGAACTACTTCTGTTGTCTGTCAATAACCAAGAAAAACTAACAGCACCACTACGATCCTCTCGAAATTTCAAGAAAAAATGAGTATAAAATCGATTATCTTTTCCTGAGGCTTCCTCTGGAACATAAATCAAGAAACTATGCATGCATAAAAGACAAAACATTAGGGATTAGATCTCAGTATCCATTCTCATTAATGATTGTATGGACCTTGAGATCTGTGCCAAAATTCCTCAGGATATGTGCCAAAATTCCTCAGGATATGTGCCAAAATTCCTTGGGATTTGTGCAAAACCACCTTGGGAATGGTGCCAAAAACACCTTTCTATCCATGTTGAACCCACCTTGGGTACTATGCAAAATCATATTGGAATCTATGCAAAGACTGTGCTCCTGATCCTGGCCTTTTTGTGGTTTTTTTATAGTGTTTGGAGGGTGGTTAAGGGGTGTGGGCCGAAGGGCCATGCACCCTTTTGGACCCCATTATCTCTGTCAAAAACCTCTTAACCTTATCCTCATGATCCCTATCAAGGTCAAGGCAATGGTGCATTAGTAGCATGTGGTTGATACATGTCATAGGTCCCAAGATCAAACCCGAGGGCCTCTCCCCATCCTACGCAATTTGTTAACGATGGATATTTGGCAGATTATGGTGTTATCTCATGGTTTAAACTTGCAGTGGCATATGATAATGGTGGCATGGTTTATTGGCATGAAATATGGTAACGATGGTATGGTTTTGTGGTAACATAACCTAGGTTCCATGGGGCTCTTGGTGCAGACATGGGGTTGAGGGATAAGCCTCTCCCCCCACCCCCCTTTTCAAAACTCAAACACGTTCAAACTCAAATACAAGGTTTAACATATGGTTATTAAGAACCACCGCCGAGAACCTTGACTAGCAAGACTTTGTGAAGTCTTAGGGCTATGTGGACGTCTTGCGTTCGATTCCCATAGACTTCACCCAAATTTTGAAAACTGTACATTAACCATTTTTTTCCAAATTAGCCATGCTTTTTCCATTTTAACCATTTTTGTCGAAACTTCTAACCTTGACAACTTCTGCATTCGGAGGTCATTTCGCATGAAACAAGAGTTGATGGAAATCTTTCGACGAGATTTTTACCACTGTAAGCTTTAATTTTATGTTTGAAGATTTCTACTTATATCAACCATTAAATATCCTTTTGGATTAGATGACACGTCATTTTTTAATTTTGGAGCTGACATATCATCTTTTTAATTCACTTTCATTTGGTCTCGAATTGTCATATTTTATTGTAAGAAGGGATACAATGCCCATTCTCACAAACATAATTTCTATATTTTCATTGTTTCTCAAACTTATATATGTGTAGCATTTGGCTTAAGAACCCCAATTAGTCTTCTAAGTTTTTCCTTTCACTTTCAATAACCCATAACAAAGGGTCATTGATCCCCTTACAATGGGATTCCAGAACCCATTATATATTATAAGAAGTTTCTACCATAGGTTCACCTTTTCAAGTTGATCTCATACTTAGGAATCAAACTTAGGATGAGATTTGGCTTCAAATTTTTGGATGTGGACTAGCCCTTCATCAAGAACATATTTGATCACTGTAATGATTAGACCTATTAGTATCATCATTCCATGGGATGAAACATTAATTAACCAATCAAATCAGGCACTAGGGCTTGGTGATTTGTTTCACGAAGGCTAGGCTAATTAGAACTTGCCTTTAGTATACTTCTTAAGATAACACCTTATGCATGAAACTCTTCAGAATATCCTACAAATCTGATTTCAAGCATCATACCAAACATGTGACATCAATGACAACATCATGGCCAACAATCCCCCCCTTTGGTATTGATTTCAACACTAAGTGAAACAGGATCCCCCTCACAAGAAGTCCCCCTTGTCATACACATCAAATTTCGAAATCTTGTTTTACTTGCTCTAATTCTCTCCCTTTGACATCAATGTCAAGGTTGCTACTAATTGGAGAGTCAAATATGAGACTTTTGCAATTTGAAATGAGTGTAACTGATACTCCCCCTTGTTAACCCAAAAAATCCCTCAATAAGCTCTGCATGACCTACACCACCCAAATACATCTACGCACGACCCTCATTTGACCCCCACACTCTCAAAAAGACAAAAAAATATAAAAAAGGGCTTAAAAACCCCTAAAAAGAGCCAAAATAGCTCTCATAGGGGATAAAACCTCCAAAAAGGGGCTAAAACCCCTCAAAGGAGCTTAAAACTCCCAAAGGATCTAAAGATTGGGCGAAATGGGCTAAAAGCCCAAAAAAGGGGCTTAAAACCCTAAAAATCTCAAGAAAAAGTATAAATAGACGGGTGGGGATCACTCCCAAATGACTCCTTCTCTCCCTATTGTTATGCTGCCCGTGTGAGTTCCTTGAGACCATTTTCCTCTCAAGCCATTCACCCTCCCTCTCCTCCATTTCTCCATTGAGCCAAAGCTCCCCATCCATTGAGAGGTGCTTCTCCAAGCTAGGGCATGGTGGCCCATTCCAACCAGAGAAGGTATACTTGCCGATTTTCTATTTTTTGTTTTGTTTTCTGACATTATTTGTTTGTAGGTTTGTGGTTTAACATTAAGTTGCAGGTATCCATTGATTGCTTGCAGGTAGCTCTTTGTTTTCTAACAAGTTTGATGCAGGGCTTGTGGTAGCTCTTTTATTTTTGTTTTCTATTTCTTTCTGTTCTTCCATTCTCATGGGAACCCTACCCTTCCGTCCTATAGACGGAAGGGAACCATTCCTGAGGACGGAAGGGAACCATTCCTGCTATGTAGCTAGGGTGAAAGCCCTACTACAGATTTGGCGACCATACTAGGTCGATCCCACTGAATCCCTCGATTTTGTTTTTTATATTTTGCTTACTTAGTTTGATATAACTTTGCTTATTTAGGTTGATAGATATGTTTATTTCATTTTTTTTATTGTTTCGGCCAGTAACTGTTGGTCGTTCTGTGATTTGCAAATCGCTCAACTGTGCAAAAATGGCTAAACTGAATTTCTGAAAATTTACCTGTGTTTGGGCTCATTTTTTGCCCAAACAGTTGATCCATTTGCGAATCTGCCAACATATAAGGGTAAAAGGGCCCGTTTTCAAAGTGTTTTTTCAATCGTTTGAGGTAATTCCTCACGGTTTGATCACAATCCACTTCGCAAAAACAGGTCCTCTACAGGTGCGCAACCCATCTTTGGGCTTGATTGTTTTCTTCTATTGGGGCTGTCAATGTGGCTCAACCGCCTCTGTCCATCAATCTATGTTTATTTCACTTCAGTCTCTGTTTATTTCATTGCAGTCTGTGTAAATCACTCTTAATCAAATGGTTAATTGGTTAGCAAATCTGATTAAAGCTTAGATAGAGTTACTATAAGTTTCAATCCTTAAATTGAAATTAACATCTTTCCTAGCCCTTCCTCCTCTACCCAGTCATCACCCTTCGGGGTATTCTGGGATAAGACAAAGGGTGCAGCTCGTATAGTAATAGGCACTTTGCTTGTCATTTTTCTAAACCACTAAAAACGAGTGACCTGGAAGGTAGAGGGGGTGGAGACCGATGGGGGTTTCACGGTGTTCGCGTCCTCCCTGTCAACTATCCTGGCACTCGGAGGGTGACCTGAGGATCTATGGATGGGCTTAGTCCCATTGTGTTGAGATCCCAACACCCTTTCCTGGTTGAAGATAATTACAGGTGTAAGGCAGACACCTAGTCAGGCTACCACAGTTCAGATTCAAGTATGGCATGTGTTTAGTTTTCTATTTACAATGTACTACTTTCATCAATAATTTACCCAAGTTATGAATTCTGCAATAAACCAAACATTATTTGCGAAGTATTCATAAACCATGTAAGCAGCCACCAAAGGTAACAGAAATAAAAAAACCATGCACACAAAATGTGCCACATAAAACAACCAAACTCAGTTCATGATATTGAGGTAGCCATTAAAATTTATAATTTACACTAAGTCAAACACTAGCAGTCCTTAAGGACATAAGTCCCTGACTTCCTCAACCGTGGGAAGTACTTGGGCTCATCCAAGAAACTCATTGTGAGGAGTACCATGAGAACCCCAAAGTAGCTGGCCACTGAGAGGAATTGCCAAGCGAAACGGGCAACGAACCCCACCGATTGACTAGCACTCCTATGAGGAAAAATTCAAGCACTATCTCCTGGCAGTCTTGGTGGTCTAGTGACCACCTAAAAGCCATTAGGAAGCCATTAAAACCGAGTTCCAAAATTCATTACCATATTTCACCACTTGACATACAAATCAGACACAATTGATCCCCCACGTTCTTCCTCACACCTGAGAGGCAATCCACCACAGTTTGGGTCCTTGAACTGACATTGTCCAGACCATTCTCGATGACCCACTACACCATCAGAAGGCCACACAGCTTCTGATTCAAACTTAGATTCATATCAATCTGAGTCGGATCTGCACACTGCACCATCAAGCCCCATGGCTGGTGCAAATCTAGAACCATTTTCTGGACTAGTGATTGGCAGTGGACCCATGTCCACACCCCTATTGGTGGCCCCAGCATGGTCATGCAAACCATCATCAGCCAGCTACCACCACCCATATTGACCAATCAAGCTGTCCCACCTGTCACAACTGGGGGTAGTATCCCATCTACTTCTACCATCCCTCCCATCATACATGGGGGCAGTATCCCTTCCACCCACACTGTCCCATTTGGCATGCTTGCGGGGAGTGGCCCTTCCACCTACACTTCCCCTCCTATCACACATGGGGGAAATGGCCCTTCCACTCTCACCATACCACTCACCATACTTGGGGGCAGTGGCCCGTCCACAACGGTGCCATAAGTGCCCCCCAGTTATGCAGGTGCATCATGTCCCTGTGAACCCCACCACCATTATTGCCCCATCTCATATAAACCTTGGGTCAAACCTTCCTTTCATGCCCTCAACCTGCCTGACTTGTCTCAATTAACAAATGACCCTATCTGCCATCAAACCTTTTGGCCTCCCAAACCAACCAAACTTCCCTCAAACATTCCCAAGTTTAAAGGGAAGGCAGGGGAGTACCCCCAAAACCACATCATGACATTTCACCTATGGTTCTCATCAAATAGCATAGTAGATGATTCAATCAGTCTCAGACTGTTCCAACGCACCCTCACAGGTTTTGCAGCAAAGTGGTACATTGAGCTACCACAATCCAAATACCCGGATTCTAATTCCTTGGCTTTCATGTTCCTGCAGTATTTCCAACTCCTCGTTAGATACGACGAAGGGGTGGAGATCTTGCTATCTGGCCGCTAGAATACTGGGACCCACATAACCAACCACATCCACGAGTGGCGGCAATGCCATAGTTTGTGCAAGATTCAACTTTATGACAAGATCTTCCTGGATTGGTTCTTAAAAAATATGCTACCACCTATAGCAAAGGACGTCACATCCGAAGAGGAGGCCATCTTGAAATCCCAGTAGTTTGATATGATCTACGCACAGTCTGGATACCTTTACACTATCATTCCAAACGCTCCCCGTGTAGGAACCTCCTACCGGGATGCACTAGGGGCATCTCATGCTGTAGATGGAATCATAGGTTCTGTATCTCACCAACCAAAACACTGCCCGACACCACCTGCAATACCACCGTATCTAAGAAACACCCCCGGTGTTTCCTATCCAAACCAAACTCCGGATTATGCAAGAATGATGTCCCAGTCCAGAGCTACCACTTCTTATGCACAACCTGTGCCACCGCAGCATGCCCAAGCGTTAGCTTGGCCGACACGACAATATGCGGGACAAATTCCCACGTTTGCAGCACCTCCCCCCCAAGTCTACTACACACCACCTATACAAGTTGCTCAAGCCCCCGCCCCAGCTCCACTTGCTCCATTGGGACAGGTGTTTGCACAGCAAAACCGTCCCAACCAACTAGCCCCCAACAACCAACAAGGGCAAGCCATGAATAATCGACCCTGAAACCAAGGCAACAATCAACCCCAGGGAGGTTGTCAACAACCAAATCCTCCCAACAATGTCACAGCGAACCGGCTAGCCCAAAATCCTCAGCGACCAAATGCACCAAGATGCAATGCTCCATTGCACACAAACCAACCATGCACACTATGCGAGGTCTACGGGAACTACACACATGAATTCCCCTTCATGGATTGCACCAAGCAAGCCATTCACAACAAGGTTCATCATGCTACCAATACAGCAGCCTAAGCTCAACCCAACTTGGCACCACTAGGTCCCCCACCCATGGTCCTCCAAAACGCATTACTAGTCCAAGGACTAGTAGCAACTGCACCTGCTCCCCAGCCCAATCCCAACACCCCGGGGGCACCTCCGACAGCAGAAATAAGTGTTCACCACCTGCTAGCCATGACAACCGAAGAGGTCCATTTACAGACCAGACGAAATCAATACAAAACAAACACCGAACCCGATGACACATTAGCAACATCTACATCCAAAACAACCAATGCACCTCTTCATCTACCCCCTTTTCCTCAGTGTCCCCCCGTACGGTGGGTTTCCAACAACATCACGGCTAGAGATTTTGTAAGCTACAGTATCGTGGATGATTTGGCCCAAACACCTACCACCATGTCCGCTCTTGAGTTACTCAAAAATTTCCCAACACAACAAAAGGCCTTATTAGCTTCCCTCAGTGCTGTAGATCCCTCTAACTCTAAGTTGATCACATTCGACATAGAGAACGGAGAACCACAGATGCCATCAACCATTACCTTCCAAATCCCAGTATCCATTCGAAATCTGGTTGTGCAGTGGTGTATTGTGGACAAGGGGGCATCCACGTGTGTCTTTTCCACCTTAGTCTGGCAGAAGCTTGGATCCCCAATTCTGCAACCATCCTCTACTACTTTGTGGGCTTATGATGTCCATCCCACTAAAGCCCAGGGAATCCTCCCTCATGTCCCCATCACATTGGCCAGGAAAATAGTGTTGATTGACATAGAGGTTGTTAATGCTCAATTGGACTATAACCTTCTCCTCATAAGAAGTTATATATATGCCATGAGAGTCGTAAAATCAACTGTTTTCCATCTCATGAAGGAAAAATCGTGACGGTTGACCAACTGACCTATCACGATCTGCAAGGGTTAACTACACCAGCCAATGTTATCCCGATGATCAATACCATTGATCCGCAAGGGCTAACTGCATCTGCCAATGTCATCCCTGTGGTCAACACCACGGTTGACAACATACCAGCCTCTCCATTTTTGAATGTGGGCCATGGGTTGTTTTTCGATACCACAATGATGGCTTCCTTTCCCTTAGTATCCCCACCACCGACACCAAATGAGATTGCAGATTTGTGCATGCTCTCATCCAACACTGTTGCACCCAAACATCAACCGCAATCATAGCCCCAATTGTAATCACAACAACATTCGTAGCCGCAACATCGTCCGAAGTCGTAGCATTATGCGCAGCCACAACCACAACCTCATCCCCACATGCAACCATCAGGGAGTTATCTAGGATCCTATCTAGTACACACAATTCCCTTCCTCTTTTCCCCACCCAGTGTCATGAGTAAGCCAGTAATGGCTCCCTTACACTTACCCAATTTCACATTGAGGATTCCTGTGTGGTACCTTGATCCACCCGCCCAACCGCCAATTCCCTAGGTAGTCTTAACCCCGGTGCAAACCATTGCAGTCGAATCCCATCCTCCACCTGGTCCGTAAAAACTAGCCATCACACCCATACCCACACCACCCCACCCCAAAAGGGCCAATGGAAAAAACACAAAAGATACCACTTAACCACGACCGATCCCACCTTGCGCCATCTGTGAAGAACAAGGCCATCCAACTCAAATCTGCCCTGAAATTCGTATAATCTGCACACACCCGGACGCCGTGGATACAAGGAAAAACCTCCCCGTGGTTGAACTCCCAAGTGGACTAATAGTCCAAAATAAGTCGTTGAGAACAAACCATGCTTACACCCTTTGCAGATTGTATGGGCACTATTCTCACCACTGCCAGGACTTGTCTGAGTTTCGAATAGCTCTAGCGAACATTCGACAACATACCCTTGAATCGAAGATCACCTTGATTGAAGAAGTCCATCCCCCACCTCCTTCTTCAAACACCATGTCCATTTACATAATGTTCAGTTCTACAGACCCTCTTGTCTCCACCATCACTGACAGTCCATCAGACTTGTCTCTTCATTGCTTCCGCAACAATGAGGAGATACTTGAAGCATTAACCACCCCAGAATACCCATGGGACAACATGAACCATCACTCATTTTTCCTCCCTGAAGAGCTTGTGTCGTAGTCTGACCAGTTTTCTGTGGAAACCAAAGATTTCATTCATGGGAAAGTCGACTGGTTCAAAAATCCCATTTCGGAACCATACGCCTTCGAAGAAAAGAACATGACCAAAATCTCACCAACCATCAAAATCAACATCTCAACCAACCCTGAGGTTGTTAAAGAAATCATGCTAGGGGCATCCTGCTCCTTGGAAGAAGTTGCTGCCTACAAAGCTCTCTTCCAAGAATTCCGCGACATCTTTGCCTGGTCTTACACTGAAATGCCTGGGTTGGATCCATCCATTGTGGAACACCACATCGACACATGGCCTGATGTGGACCCTGTGCACCAAAAGCAACGACCCATCCATCCTTCCAAAGCTATCGTGGTCAAAACCGAAATTGAGAAGCTACACATAGCTGGCTTCATTTACCCATTGCATACACCACTTGGGTTTCAAATCTTGTTCCCATGAATAAAAAACATAATACCATCCGGGTTTGCACAGACTTCCGTGATCTAAATTGGGCGTGTCCCAACATCTCAACACCGTTCATCGATCATATTATCGATGCATTCATCAGACATGAGGTCTTTTCCTTCATGGACGGGTTTTTTGGATATAACCAAATCTAGATCTGGAAAGAAGATCATTACAAGACTACATTCACAACCTCGTGGGGAACATTCTCCTATCGAGTAATGCCCTTTGGTCTGAAGAATGCTGGAGCCACCTTCCAGCGTGCCATGACACACTGCTTCTGCGACCTCATCCACATCATGTTGGTCTATCTTGACAACCTCATTGCGTGATCATGGGAGCAAGCACAACACATAAACGACTTGCAGAAAACCTTCCTGCAGTGTCGTAAGTATAGGATCCTCTCGAACCCTTTCAAGTGTGTTTTTTGTGTCCCAACAGGACGTCTCCTAGGGTTCATTATGTCACACAAAGGAATGATCACTGATCCCATGGAAATCCAAACCACTTTCCCTCTAATGTCACCTCTTTAAGTGATGTGCAGTTCATCTTGTAATATATTCTTGTCCCTTTTTGTTTTACAACGTTTTTACCACAAATCAGAAACCCCCCATTTAGGGGCAGCATCATTAGCTCCTAGTTCAAAGTCACCTAGAGCCTATTCGAGACACCCCTCACACCTCTGGGCTCAAATTTCTATCTTCTAACGAGAACATCATCTTATGTTTAACAAGTAATTTTCGGGACCACTTCCTAGAAGTTACCTCAGTTTATGAGCCACATCATTGTGATGTAAGTGTCTTTAGACCTGTCCTTGCATTATACTTGACTACCGTAGCTAATGCAAGACTCTGGGCCACCGCCCAGAAGGCACGTCATTTTACTTCAACATATAACTGTCTAATCTGTCCACCACACCTTATGCAGGTCTCCGGGCCACCGCTCAGAGGACGGATCATTTCTTTTGCATGAATTTGGCACATAACTACCTCTGGACTTGCACTCACATCACATGTATTCAAGTCTATCCACCACAACTCAGACATAACTCTCCTGACCTCTGTCTGAGAGCCATCTCGGTTTGCATGCCTCTGCCACATCGATTCACGTGCCTCCGTCGCGACCTATCCCGTGCATGTATTGGTATGTTTAAGAGCCACCTGATCCATCCATACTGCACTGATGACCTTTGGACCACTGTCCATTGTCCCAACATAGGGGCACCATCAGTGCCTCCTAGATCGGTTGACCATATTAGAGTTCCTTTTAAGCTCTTTTCTGACTCCTAAAAGAATGAAAATATTGTTGAGCATAGCTGCTTCCTTTCCTGCTCATTAAATTATAGGAAAGAGCATCTACATCATCTCGTTTATCTCCTTTTGCGAACCATGTATACTACCATATGAAAAGTACCACCTTGGCATATTCAAGCCAATATCGTTCCCCTCTGCATCCTTTTATGATTTCTTGGGCAGAGGGGACAGACTCTATGAAAAATCTCACCATGGGTTGCCGTTAAGCTCTTTTCCAGCCTTCTCATTAAGAAAATATTGCCAAGAAAACTTGGTTTTGTTCATGCTCATAAAAGTATCTAAATGTCTGTCCAGTCAGTATAGGTTTAACCTTTTCTGACCTAATTGGACTACCAATGGTAAAGAAGTCTCCCATCCCTCAAAGGATGGGAGAGCTCTCCTATGTATACTTTTAACCTTTTTTGGGCACAGGAGACTATCAACGAAAAAGAGACCCCACTGGAATCTTCTTCATGCTTTCAGACTCTCTAAAATTGAAGGCACCATCGAGCATTTACTTTCTTGGGCTCACTAAAAATCCACGAGATCGTACCACAACGGTGTCTTTAGACACCATCCCACATAAAATAGTTTGGTATCATTCTGATCCAGGAGGATATTGGTGTCCACCCACCTATTCCACTTGGACGCCCACCATTGTTTCTTTCAGTTTTCCAGTTTCCTTAATCGTAGCACAATTTGGTATTTTTGGCAGTTTTCGGGTCCTAAACTTCTGGAGTCGTTTTGAGGCCCTAAACGACATTATTTCGATATCGAATGGTCAGGAAAATATGAGTCCATAGTGGACTCAATATTTACCGTTTATGGATGTATTCCTTAAACAGATCTTTCTAATGATGTATCATGTGCATCAAACGGAGGTAGTATGCTAAATTTACGACCCCGGGAAATTGATGTACCAAGTTACCCAATGGGGCCCACATTCTGGCGTTTCACCTCCTAGGGTTAGGTTTTTGGATGTGTAGGGTTTCCATTGTTTCTCAATAATATATAGGCCTTCAAGCCTCATTGTAACACAGAGTTCAGAGGCATGTATCCTCCACATCTCTTCTTAGAGATAAGCTACCAACACTCTAGCTAGTTTATTTCCATTCTGTATGTAAACCAGTTTCAGTTATTGATTAACGAAATGAAGTGTTATTTCTATTGCATATTTGTTTCTATGGTTATTTGTGTACTCTGTTGCTTTCCCGCATAAATCCAAATCAGTGGTATCAGAGAAATCTACTCTTTCTCGATCCTTCTTTGCATGTCCCCAATGAGGGCGGGGTATAAAGAGTTAGGGCTCGATTTGGTTGAACCTTTGCAAGATCTTCCTCGCAAATCCCGATGGCCACCCATGGGGGACGAAAAGAAAGAAGAGGGTGCAGAATATCCTATCAAAATGTTGCTCGAGGAGGCCCTTGAAAAACAAAGGAACGCGATGATGGATAACTTCGCCCAGATCCTTCAAGGACTTCCCATTAGTGGCACATCTGCATCTAGCAGCCACTCTGGAGGTGCAACCCCTTTTAAGGTACAAGTAAACTTTGAAATTCCCATATTTGATGGCTGAATAGATGCAAATGCCATAGATAGATGGTTGAATCTATTAGAATGATATTTCTCGGTTCATGACTTTTTCAACCGGGAAAATATTACTTTTTCTCTACTCAAAGCCGCCCCCCATGTCAAGGACTGGTGGGAAACCTACTATGAGAGAAAGGACGAGGAGGAACCCTCTCTGTTCTCGATTGTACCCACTTGGAATTATTTCTGGGATGCCATAAAGGGACAATATTATCCGGTGGGGAGCTATGAGGACAAGTACATACAATGGACTACGCTGCGGTAGCAAAGAGATCAAGATGTGCATGAGCGCACCAAGTTGGGTATCAAATATTCAAAGAAACATTTGGCACTAAAGTACTGCAGTTGTTTACACATATACATTCAGGAGTAAATGGAGTTCCTCGACATCTCCTCACTTGGTATGGCATATCAGTATGCTGCCAAAATTGAGCAAAAAATCAAACAGAAAAAGCGAGACTTTGGATCTGTGAATCAGAAGCGAGGGAAAGGTGCCCCCAAACCATAGAACCAAGGACACAGCCAAGGCATGGTGACTCAAGAAAACTTGCAAAAGCTACAAGCAAAGAGAAACACTACAAAGCCAAAGAAGGAAGCCGAAAAGTGGTGTGAGTTCCATAAGAGCCCCACTCACAACAGAAGTGAGTGTTAGGCCAAGCAGTCACTAGTGGACAAGATAAAGGCTTCTAAATCAGATGCATACTCTGACACTGAATCAAAACCCAAGAAGGAGAATGACAGAGGGAAGACTATTATCGATGTAGAGCCCAACTCCACCGTTTCCACCATGAAGATACAAAAGGAAGAACTAGAAGATTCAGAGGAGGAGGAGCATCTTTTCCACTCCCAGATGTGGGTAAAGGGTTCCCCACTACAGTTCATTATCGACAGTGGGAGCCAAAAGAGCTTGATTTCAGTAGAGGTCGTGAAGCAGTTGGGTTTTCTGACCACAACACACCCACAACCATACACCATTGGGTGGCTTCCCCAAGGACAAGATCTCTGCATCAGCCAGCAATGCCACCTTCCCTACAGCATCAAGCCCTTCAACCATACTTATGGAAGTGAAATGTTGTGTATGAGTCCCAGCCTCACGCTGCTATTATTACATTGGGAAATAATTTGTACAAGATACCAGAGGTACCACCTCCTGTTGCTATCTCTTTGGTTACTGCAAAACAATGCAGTAAGCTCATTTCCAAAACCGGGAAGTTTGTTTTCTTGATGATCCACCCTCAGGGGAAAAAGAAGATCATGTCCACGACCTACAAACAAGGCCCCTCCACATGTCAACAAAAAATGGACAAGGTCATGGAGGAGTATTGGGACATATTCACCTCACCCACTGTCAGGTCAAGCACCCCATCGATCTGACCCTAGGTGCATCGCTTCCCAATGGACCGATCTATCGACGCTCTGTTATGGAGAATGATGAAATCAAGAGGAAAATTCATGAGCTTTTGCAAAAGGGTCACATCCGAGTAAGTTCATCGCCCTATGGGATCCTAATCGTGTTGGTACAAAAGAAGGATGGGACTTGGAGACTCTATATTGACTACCGGGCACTGAACAAGATCACTGTCCGGAATAGGTACCCGATCCCACAGATTGACGACCTCCTCGACTAGCTTAAGGGGGTGAAATATTTTATCAAGATTGACCTAAAGTCCAGGTGTCACCAGGTACCGATCAAACCGACTGATGTGTGGAAGACTGCCTTCAAAGCCAAGGAGGGCCTTTATGAATGGTTGGTCATTCCTTTTGGGCTAACGAATGATCCTGCAACCTTTGTGAGACTGATGGATGACATCTTGTATCCATTCACCAACTCATTTGTAGTAGTGTACTTGGATGACATCCTCATATTCAACTAGACTTGGGAAGAGCACCTCCACCACATCCGACAGGTCCTCCAAACACTGCGAAAGCACAAGTTGTGTGCCAATTTGGACAAGTGCACTTTTTGTATGACCCAGGTTTAGTATTTGGGATACATTATTGATGAGTGTGGGGTACATGTGGATCGAACCAAGATCCAAGTCATTCGGGATTGGCAAGGACCAACTACTATAGCAGAGCTTCGTAGATTTCTGGCCCTTGCTAATTTCTACCACAGATTCGTGTTGGAATTCTCTCATATCACTTGGCCCTTGAGTCAAGTCACCAAGGGAGGAGCGAAAGAAAAATTCTTTTGGTCGAAAACTCAACATAAGGCATTTGCAGAATTGAAACATCGCCTCTATTGTGCCCCAATGCTCACATTACCAGACTTGCAATAACCATTTCAAATCGAGACAGATGCCTATGACTATGATATTGGGGTAGTCCTTACTCAACAAGGGAATCAAGTTGCATATCACAGTAAGACACTGTCCGACACAGTCTGCAAATATCCCACTTATGAAAAAGAGATGTATTCCATTGTATAGGTTTGCCGAAAATGGAAGCATTACATTTTGGGGAAGGAAACGATCATCCACACAGACCACCAACCCCTGCAGTTCATACAGACACAAGGGAAGTTATAGAATGATCGCCATCAGAAGTGGTCCACATATCTACAATAGTTTCATTTGAACATCAAGTACAAGAAGGGAAGCACCAATAATGTTGCAAACTGCCTCAGTCGAGCACCGATCGTGGCGATAACCACAGTACTCAACTCTTGTAGGCATGAGACTTCTGATTGGATGCTTCTCTACAAGAGAAATCTAGAATTCAGCCACACATACCAGACACTCTTGGAGGGAAACCAAGTTCCAAAATTTCACCTCCAGGATGTACTACTATGTCACATGGGACACCTTTGTGTTCCTTCAAGCAAGCGTGCCAAGATGATTTGGGAAGCACACTATAGTCAGATCACTGGGCATTTCGGGGTCAAGAAAATAGTGGAAGTACTGCAGAAGTATTTATATTGGCCGAACCTTAGACAGGACATCGGAAAGTACATCCGATCCTGCACTTCCTGCACCATTTCCAAACCATCAATCAATAAGCAAGGCCTCTATACTACGTTTCCTACCCCTATTCAACCTTGGGAATCCATATCCATGGATTACATGTCAGGCCTTCCTTCTACTAAGCATGACAATGATTGTGTGTTTGTGGTCGTTGAAAGATTCTCAAAGATGGCCATAAAGGCAGCCTGCAAGAAGAATATCACAGCAGAAGCCATTACTAATCTCTTCTTTGAACAAGTGTGGGTACACTTTGGGATCCCACAATCTATAATATCATATCAGGACAGTAGGTTCCTTAGTACATTCTGGTCTAGCCTATGGTCAATGCTAGACACCAAGCTCACAAATTCCACATCTTTCCATCCCCAGACTGATGGCTAGACAGAGGTCGTCAACAGGATGATCGTAGACATTCTGCGCATGTACAACTCAAAGCATCAATGCACATGGGATGAGAGCCTCCCCTATGTACAACACAGCTATAACCGAGCCCTCCATGGCTTAACCAACCACATCCCCTTTCAGGTGGGCTTGGGATTCCAGCCACTATGTCCCATTGACGTAGCCATGCCATTTGTAGCTACTCAGGCTGATTTAGCTCATATCTAGTCTGAATTTTCCAAGGAAAAAAACTTCATTGAGCACATTCACCAATAGGTTCATGACATATTGGAAAGATCCAATTCTAAGTACAAGTAGTGACATGATCAACATTGGGTGCAACACAAATTCCAGGTGGGTGACAAAGTGTGGCTATATTTGCAGAAGGAGCGCCTCACTGGACCCCACCGCAAGCTTCACCCACTCCAATATGGGCCATACACCATCACCAAGGCTATTGGAAACAATGCCTTTGAGCTTAGTATTCCACCATTCCTTGGTCTGCACCCTGTGTTCAATGTGGACCGCCTTCGGCCCTACTTTCCACCTCTACTAGACACATCAGACGTGGCAAGACAACTCACACCAATAGAGTTAAAACCTGACTGCATGGAACAAGCCACAACTAATCAGATTATGGACACATAGATCAAGAACACCCACCAATAGAATATCCAGCTATATCGAGTTGTCAAGGCAGGCCAACTCCTTCACCAAGGAAAGTGGCTCACCAGGGACCAAGTTCAGCAGAAGTTTCCTCATCTCATGGAGGAACTCAACGCAATAGGGACCATTACTTCCTAAGGAGGGAGGAATGATCCAGGAGGATATTAGTGGCCACCCACCTATTCCACTTGGACCCCCACCATTTTTTATTTCAGTTTTCCAGTTTCCTTAATTGTAGCACAATTTAGTATTTTTGGCAGTTTTCGGGTCCTAAACTTTCGGAGCCGTTTTGAGGCCCTAAACGAAATTTTTTCGGTATTGAATGGTCAGGAAAATATGATTCCATTCCGGATTTGATATTTTTCATTTATGGATGTAGTCCTTAAATATATCTTTCTAATGATGTATTGTGCACATCAAATAGAGGTAGTATGCTAAAGTTACGACCCCAGGAAATTGATGTACCAAGTTACCCAACGGGGCCCACATTCTGAGATTTCACCTCATAGGGTTATGTTTTTGGATGTGTAGGGTTTCCATTGTTTCTCAATAATATCTAGGCCTTCGAGCCTCATTGTAACATAGAGTTGAGAGGCATGTAGCCTCCACATCTCTTCTCAGAAATAAGCTACCAACACTCTAGCGAGTTTATTTCCATTTTGTATGTAAACCAGTTTCAGTTATTGATTAATGAAATGAAGTGTTATTTTCACTACATATTTGTTTATATGGTTATTTGTGTATTCTGTTACATTCCTGCACAAATCCGGATCACATTCCCACTTTGGGTCACCTTTGTTCAGAGTACTTTGCGATGTGTCTTCCTTGGATTACCATCAATATCAAAAGTGTCTACCTCCCCCAAGTATTTCCCATCTATAGTTACATTCCCGGTATTACAACTATGATCCCTTTCCCTTGAGTCAATTTCATTTGCTACCTGGTCCGCCCTACCGTCATACTCTAAGCAAAGGAAGTTTGAGTCCACCATGATTCCCTGCCCCTATTCAATCCCTCCCCCTTCTTCCCCCCCATTCATTGGGATAGTCCTCAGATTGTCTCACATCCTTCGGTTATCTCCCTCACACTTCTGGTAAAGGAAACACCATTGCCTTGGCCAGTTGCAGGTCTCCCTCTGTCAATGACAACACATCTATTCCAGAGGATAGACCTAGAGGTCCCTGTATCCTGGTTTCATTAACCTCATTAATGAGTTCCTTGGACCACTTGAGAGAAGTCTTTAGTGCCTCTCGGGCTGGTTGTGTCTCACATGCTTGACTTCAACTACATCATTGCACTGTTGAGATTCATACAGGGTATTGGTCCATACAGTATTTGGTCAAAGACCCAAGTTATCACCTGACTCTAGCACTTTGGTGAGTCTATTATGGGACCCAGACAGGTTCATGTCCCTTGTGATTTCTGGGTTGCGTTGGAGACAGTGTTCAAAATCCCAAGCAATGCTTCTATATAGATTCATGATTGATGCAGCATAGTGTACCACAGAGACTCTGGATCGCCATCAGTAAGTCCCCATAGTTATGTATCGTCCCAAATTCAGAAGGTCATTAGTTATGAAGATATAGCATTCCATGAGAATGCCATGGGTCCAATGTATCAGTTCTTCAGATCAGTATTGTACTCAGCCTCTAATCCACGCAACCATTATGTAACACCAGTTGTATATGATCGACTCTTGTATTCTAAAGCTTTGATCGCATGATTCTTTTTGACATTGTTACGAGAATGGGGATGCCCGTCTCATCCATATACATGTCACACATTATATGTATCTCACCCATTGATGGGAACCACATTAATACAAAAACCAAAAGCCACCATGTCCCAGCCTAGGAAGCACCACCTCTCCCCAGAAAATCCTATGATGTCCATCGGCCATACAATGAGCTTCTGCCCTCACACATCAGGGGGCAATATTTTAACCCAACAAATCCCTCAGTAAGCTCTACATGACCTGCACCACCCAAATACATCTACGTACAACCCTCATTTGACCCCCACACCCTAAAAAAGGCTCAAAAATATAAAAAAGGGCTTAAAAACCCGTAAAAAGAGCCAAAATAGCTCTCATAGGGGTGAAAACCTCCAAAAAGGGGCTAAAACCCATCAAAGGAGCTTAAAAACCCCAAAGGAGCTAAAGATTGGGCGAAAGGGGCTAAAATCCCAAAAAAGGGGCTAAAGCCCCAACCAGGGGCTTAAAACCCTAAAAATATCAAGAAAAAGTATAAATAGAGGGGTGGGGGTCACTCTCAAATGACTCCTTCTCTCCCTATTGTTATGCTTCCCATGTGAGTGCCTTGAGACCATTTTCCCATCAAGCCATTCACCCTCCCTCTCCTTCGTTTCTCCATTGAGCCAAAGCTCCCCATCCATTGAGAGGTGCTTCTCCAAGCTAGGGCATGGTGGCCCATTCCAACTAGAGAAGGTATACTTGTCTATTTTCTATTTTTGCTTTGTTTTTTGACATTATTTGTTGGCAGGTTTGTGGTTTAACATTAAGTTGCAAGTATCCATTGATTTCTTGCAAGTAGCTCTTTGTTTTCTAACAATTTTGATGTAGGGTTGTGGAGCTTAGTCCTAACCTTGTGTGCAGGGGTTTTGTTTTTATTTTTCATTTTCTATTTCTTTCTGTTCTTCCATTCTCATAGGAACCCTACCCTTCCATCCTATAGATGGAATGGAGACATTCCTACTCTGTATCTAGGGTGAAATCCTTACTACACCCCTATTTGATATACTAAGTTTGTAGATTGGATAACAAAACATATCTATTTTTCTTCCTAAGGGTTGACTTTCTTCACTGTAGGATTTTGAAAAGTCCCTTGTCATCATTCATGATTAGATGATCAAATTTTGAAATGCCACTGTTATTATTCAAAAATATTTGATGCATGTATTTTTGCAAATTGCCAAACTCTTTTAACACCTAGTGGTTACTGCCATCTTGTTATTATTGAGTTCAACATCTCCCAAGTCTGGAACAATTTCTTGGCTGAACCAAGATCTTATAGCTTCCCATATATTTTCCCAAAAAATGATATTCTAACTGGATTTCTCTTGTTTGACTTCTTTTTATGAATATTTTTCTTGGCTATCCCTTGATCAATTATTTAGATCTATTTGATCGAAGTGTCATTCCTTGTTTACTACATTCAATTTTTTAGTGTCACTGTCATCACTTGATTTCCTTCTTGATTGTCTGGTCTTATGAATTTGTTCACAACTTTATTATTGAATTTTTACGTGCTTCTTCTCCCCTTGTGGGTATGTTCTACCATGATATGATCCTAACCTATGACAACCTGCACCTGATCCTGTAGTTTCCTCTTGTAGTTTCCTTTGGTGCCCGAATCTTATAACACCCACCTTTAATGACGTGAATGAGAAATTCAATTGGGAAGGGAGATAAATCCCATCCTCTACCTAAGATATTAAAAAAATCTTTGGTCGATGGATTGGTAAAAATGTCAGCTACATGTTCCTTTGAACTTACATACTCTAATTATAACTATTACTCATTGGATTTTTCACGAAGAAAGTGGTACTTAATATGTATATGCTTAGTCTTTGAATGTGTAACAAGGTTCGTAGATATGTTGATGGCACTCATATTGTAATAGTAGATTGGTATAGGATGATTGTGTTCAACTTGTACTTCTTGCAATTATTGCTTCATCCACAAAATTTGAATACAACACTTAGCAACTGCTATAAACTCAGCCTCAACAGTGGACAAGGATATGGATGATTTCTTCCTACTTTACCATGCTACTAGAAATTCTTCTAAGACGAATGCATTCTCACTAGTAATCTTTTGGTCATCAAGGTTTCTTGCCCAATCAACATCAGTGTAAGCTATGAGATCAAACTTATTATTTTTGGGATACCAAAGTCTAAGCTCAAGTGTACCTTTGAGATATCTAAATATTCTCTTAAGAGCTAACACATGTGATGTTTTTGGGAAAGAATAGAATCTAGCTACCATACCAACATCTTGCATAATGTCAGGTATTGAAGTAGTTAAATATAACATGATTCCAATCATATACCAATAGAGTGTGACATAAACTAATGGTGCATCATCGTCTTTATTTATCCTACAATTAGTTTCCATAGGTGTACTCACAGGTTCACACTTAGCCATCCCAAACATTTTGAGGGTTTCTTTTAAGTGCTTGGACTGAGATATAAATATCCCCTTAATTGTTTGGGAGATCTGAAGTCCAAGGAAGAAATATAGTTCCCCAATCATAGACATTTCAAATCGTCATTCCATGAAATCAACAAACTCATGACTCAATTTATCATTATTGCATCCAAATATAATGTCATCAACATAGACCACAGTAATCCGAAGTTTATCCTTCTCTATTTTGAAATAATTTTATTATTTGAATTACCTCTTTTGAAACTTTATTGAGTAAGGTACTTTTCTAATCAATCATACCAAGCTCTCAGAGCTTGTTTAAGCCCATAAAGATCCTTCTTCAACTTCCAAACATAATCTTTTTTTCCAGGATGCTTAAATCCCATTGGTTGTTCTGTGTACACTTGTTCATTTAGTTCACCATTCAAAAAGGAATATTTTACATCCATTTGATATACCTTTAAAACTTTAAAACAAGATCATGCAATAAATATTATAATAGCTTCCATCCCAACAACTAGGGAAAACGTTTCATAGAAGTCTTCTCCTTCAACTCATAACCCTTGAATACCAATCTAGATTTATTTATGATATCTTTCCTTCTTCATTCATCCTTTTTTGAACACCCACTTGGTCTAGGAACCATCTCCCATGTTACACATTTCTTAATTTGACCAAGTTCATCACTCATTTCCTTTATCCATGATTCATATATATGTGCTTCAGTGAACTTTTTGGGGTCAATGGTTTATAGCAGGGGAATATCTCTCCTTCTTGGTGTTTTTCTGAGTTGGATTCCATATTCAATATCTCCTATGATGAAATCATTAGAATGGTCCCTTTTAAATGACTTACTTGAAGGTTTCTTGGATGTTTATCTACTTCTTGTTATTGTGGATGTAGGCTCTTCTTCATCTTGTTCATTATCTTGATCTTCAATCTGATTTTATGTTTCATCCTTCATTGTTTCTTTCTCTTGATTGACTGTATACTCTACTTTTACTTCACTCATCTCTTCATTGTATTTTGGTAGTTCCTCATCTTCCTTAACATCTTTGCTTTCAATGATATTCATTAGCCTCTTATTGTAACATTTGTATTCCTTATTTCTTGTAAAATACCCAAGAAATATTTTCATTAGATCTCGAGTTAAATTTTCCAAGGTTGTCATCATTTATCTTGGTGTAACACTTGCTTCCAAATACCTTCAAATATCCAACTGAAGCTTACACAACTCATAAGGTGTTTTATCACTGTTAACCTTTAGTTGGGCTCAGTTTATAATGTATAGTGCCATAGCTATTTCTTCCCTCCATAAGGTTTTTGTAATGTTGGCTTCAAAGAGCATAGTTTTGGATGCTCCTTGGACAGTCCTATTCTTCCTTTCTGAGACTCCATTTTGTTGTGGAGTTTCTACCACACAGAACTGCCCTTGAATTCTGTGACTTTCATATAACTAATTGAACACATTGGATGTAAATTCTCCTCCATTATCATATATCTTAAACATTTTATCTGAGGAAAGTTACCCATAACATTCCTGTGAAATCATCTATGAACAACATGAAATACCTTCCAAATACCTTGTTAAGTGATGAAAATGGGGTTGCATATGAAATATCAGACCTGTTATGAATCCTGACTTGATTCCAATTTGCATTGGTTGTCCTAGAAAAATTTCTTCTCATTGGTTCCTTAGAATTAGCTTCCATTTGACCAAAGTTATGGTAGGTATAACAATTTCCATAGAACAAATTTGTATACCTATGTCTTCCAACAAATCTCTTATTGTTTGTAAAAGGTGCGGTGCTTGGTCTCCAAACACTACTAGGGGAATACATACCTTTTTGTCTAATCATTGTTTTTTACCATACCAACATAAATCTTTGAAGTGTTTATCTCCATGTTTTTTAGGTTTCTTACCTCCTTGATAAGTTCTTCACTTTATTTATCCTTGTCCATGACCAATTTGAAGGATTCTTCTAATTATTTCCCGATATTTCTCAAGTATGTCCTATGTTTGACCAATTTGTCTCTCATGCTTCGAAATTCTTGGCCTCTATAACATTCAACCTTTGATTCTTCAAGAACAATCCCTCTTCTATCTCCCAAGCTTCTTTTTTGGTGGATCAGATTGTTCAAGTCAATTGATATTTGATCAAACTTTTTACTGAGCATATTTGACTTCTTCAATTGTTCTTGTAGAAAATTGATTTCATTTTCCTATTTCACTAGGTCTTATCTCAATTCCTTGGTTAACTAGATTTTTCCTGTAACATGATATCGTGTTTGCTTCTTGTTAATGTCCCTCAAGTTTTCTATTTCTTCTAGGGATGCTATTAATTCATCCTTAAGATCAATCACAATTGTTTCTTCGTTTGATTCTTCTCCCTCATGATGTTGATATTCCATTGCAAGGAAAATAAACTTCATTTCTATCAACATCCAGACTTTCCTCATCTTCACCAAAGTCTGATTTTTCATAATCATCCTTGGAATAGAGATTTTTCTTCTTCATCATTCTACCTTTGGATTGATACTTATTTTAATTAGTCATGCCTTTGTCTTCTGTATAATGTGGGAACTTGGAAGAAAAGTGTCATATTTTTCCACAGTTGAAACACTTCAAAGGGAGCTTACCTTTGTATCTACATGTGCCTCTAAGGAAGTCTGTTAACAAAGTGGGTCATCTCCTCATCTGAGACATATTCAAGGTCATAAGATAACTGACCCTTCCTGTCTTGTTGGTTCTCATTTGCAAATTTAAAGGTTGCTTCTTTAGTATTAGGAACTAAAATCCTCATTTCATAGGACATGATTATCCCATGCAACTCATCCAATTTGACTTGGTCCAATGTATCTCTGTATTCAACTGTCAAGAAGGTAGAGACCTTAGTATCTTTTGAACTACCAATGTTTCTTTCACTTCTTCTCCAAGAACTCTAATGGTGTTTATCATCTTTAGTCCTTCAAAGTAAGCTCTGTAGGTCTACAATTTTTTCTTTATGAACTTTGAGTAACCTTTGTATACATTGATAAATTTATCCCACACTTACTTGGTTGTGTCATAATTCATGACTTTGACAAACTCTAAGTCTTCCAATCCTCCTAAAATTGCATTCAAGGTTGTTGCATTGTTCTCACAGACCTGCTTACCATAGTAAGTTGTTGGTGCACTTTTAGGTATCACATATCCATCGGTGACACTATCCCACACATCACAAAACCAATAGACATCAAGTAAGCCTTCATTCTATTTCTCGTGAAAGTATAGTTTGTTCCATCGAACTTAGGAATTTCCCTAAGCACCAAGGTTGACAAGGTGTGTTCTACAAGAGTTACCTTCAAGTTGATCTAGATGTTATGAAGGAATTGGCTATGATACAAATTATGAACACACAAATACCATTGAGAGGGGGGGGGGGTGTGAATCAATGATCTAGATTAAAAAATTCAACTGTCAAATTTACAAAGATCAATCACATCCTATACTTATTTAATTGACATTTGTTAATTGCTTCTTCCATTTATTTACAATGACATTTCTAACTTACACAATAATCAATCATATACACAAGAGATCACCATAATTTTATGAAATGTATAGCTTATATTTATATATGTATATGTGCAAGTATTACATGGAGGTGCTTCAACACCTCAAGAGGCTACAACCTCTAGTTTTATCAGCTTCAGTTGAAAGGGTGCTACAACATCCTAAAGAATACTACATATAAAGGAATGTTATAAGGTCCTCCTCTATTCCACCTAACCACCCTTAATATGTAGATACAAACTATTGTTTACTATTTATCATTTACAACTTCTTCAATCAGTCATATGATTGTCACAAGTCAGCCACAATGCTTGGGTTGCAAATAGTAGATACAATCATTCATAACATACCTTGGACTCCCTAGAGATTAACTTGTTCAAACCCGATCAAAAAAGGAATATTACATACTTCAAAACAATCTTAATTTTGCATCCACTTATTCTAACCTTGATAAAAACTTGGGCTAGGAATAGTTCACACTTGAGCTCAAAACTAGATCAAATCTAAGATACGTATCAAACTGTTGTAGCCTTCATACTCTTCTTATTTTAACCCTCAAACTCATTTACAGTCACCTTCAAACCATTCCTTTGCATCAGAGAAACTTGTAACGACCCAACATTAGAGTTTAATATAATGGAATATGTAATAATAGTAATGACAGTTAAAATATATAAAAAATTTAAAGAAGCGAAACAAAATGAATTGTAAACAAGAAAATGAATTTAACAAATAGGGAAATTAAGTAATAAAAGGGGGAAAGACCAAGAGGGAAGGGGCGCTCCAAAGTATTGGGAAGGGAGGATAGAGTTTGTTGCTTTCTTCATGTTTCTTAGGGTGTGTGAGTGTGATTATGTGTAGAGGAGATGGAGATGTAGAAGGAAGATCAGAGGGAGAGTAACACATAACATATTTAAGAGTAACTTGGTCAGGCATAGGGTTAATTGTTGAAGGATTTGGGACCTCATCCTTTGGTTTGGGGTTGGTTGGGTAGAGATTCGTCCACCTTAACTGTTGTTGCGGGAAAATATGGTATCTTGGGAGAGAAGGTTGGTTGCAATTGGTTAAGCTGGTCATCCACCAGGTAAGTAAATGTTTTCTCATAGGATTATGCATTTTTATTTCCTTCTTGTAACATTTTATTGTTATTATTGATAAAAATTTAAATGGAATATGCTCTTGTGATTTTGTTGTTATCGGTAAGAATTTGAATGATTCAGGCTATAGTTTGTTATAGTTCTTACACTTGGAATCACAGCCCCAAATTCAAATACTCAAGACCTTTAAGGGCCACAATCACCTAGAGTTCATTTTCCCTAAAAGGTTATTATGTTCCAATATTTAACAGAAAATTTACAATAGATATGAACAATAGATAAAGGAAATTTACACTAGATCTGATCCCTAAACTCTCCCAATCTCATTGAAAAAAGGGCAGGGTTGTGCAATGTTACAATAAACACGTTGTAGGGTTTAGTGGAATGCATTTTTTTCTATATATTTTTATCATTTTTCATTTCTTCCCTTCACTATATATTCCAATGCACTTACAACAACATGAACTGAAAACAAACCTTCACAATGAAATGTGAGAATGTATGATTTTCATGTATCATAATGCTTGTTTGTATCGTTGGTTGAATGATGCTAGTAAGACCTCTCTTCCTTGGTGGTACTTGTTATATGGGAGATACTATCCTTTCTCTATGGGAGAGTCTGGCCTTCCTATGGAGGAAAAGAAGTATTAATAGGCTGAATGGGACATAAATCAAAATTTTCTATTATGTTATAATATTTATGTTATCAATCTGCATAGAGCATCCTTAAATTCAGCAACAACCCACTACATAGAGCCTCTCTTATCCATACCTCCCAACACCCATGTTCCAAGTGCCAAGTTAATGCCACTAACTCATATAAGAGCCCATAGGAATTTCCCAACAACTCCATCATTCAACAATTACATTAAATGGTAAAACAATTGATGAATAAGTGTACTTTACTAATAGAATTTTGTCAATTAACACATTGTAGTTCCGAATGAATATTGATTGAGAAACCGATGTGATCACTAAACTGATATTTTAATCAAACCTATCAAAACTAAAGATTCAACAAGTATGAGTTCAATAGTAGGAAGATAGAGATTGGAGATGGATTTTGAGGAAGGATAGAGAAAATATAGTCCCGAAGAGGAGTTTGTTGATGGAAGAAGTTCAATTAGACATAAGAGGATTTGTGAATCATTAATCTTGGAGGATTTAGTGAGGAAGCGTAGAGAGGATAATAAAAGGATAATTCATATCCAGGAGCAGATTATGAATGATCTAAAATCATTGAATAGGCTGAATGGAGAAGCCATCCAAAGACCCATTGAAAAGAGTCATAAAAGAGGTTATGTGAGGTCTAGATCATCTTCAAGGATACCTTATCACTTAGAGAGAAAGAAGGGGTATGCATCAAGCAGTACATAGAGTAGTCCTTAAAGATCTCCAATGAGATACAAGAAGAGGAGGTCTTCTTAAGATGAACTAGTAGGAGAGCTTAGAAGAATCAAGCCCCCAACTTTTGATGGAGAAGTAAAACAAGGAGAAGATGATGAAGCATGGCTAATGGGACTCAGGAATTTCTTCTATTTACACCAATACACACCTAATATGGAAGCACAAGTAGCCATATACCATTTTCAAGAAAATGCATCTATCTGGTTGGATTAACTAGTTAAGCTAAAAGAGATCGACGAAGACATAATATCTTGGACCTACCTGTGAACTACATACATTCTTTCTTATCCGTTGTACTACATACCTTCTTTTTTATTCAATAAAAAATACAATGATACTGTATTTTTTAACATGTATGTACATATAAAATAGAATTGAGAGTGTGGCAAATGTGATTTTGCTAGTTGACAACCTTAAAAGGAATGCTGAATTATTATTATTATTATTATTATTATTATTATTATTATTATTATTATTATTATTATAACAAATAAATAATATTAAAATAATGTAGATATATAAATAAATATTGACCATACATAAGCACAAGTAACTATTGTTTGAGTATGGTCTATTTTAGTGAACCATGGTTGACATTAATAAAGCATAGTTAACATTGAAAAGATAAGGTTGACAATGGTTGAACAACATCAACAATGATTAATGAAGGGTGTTAAATGATAGTTGATCATGTTTGACCGTTACAGAATCTTATATTTTGGGTGCCTTTGGTAAAATGTGGTTGACTATGATGTACTATCGATGATTATATATTTAAATTTGGTGTGCCATGATTGATCATAGATTTAACTTGTGTATAGATTTGGTTTACCATGGATGTTTATCTTTTTAACTTTAGTGAAACATGGTCATGTATGCATGATTTTCAATATTAATATGAAATATAACAATATTAAAATTTTCCTTGGTCATTGTTCATCACACCTTTGGATCATCTAGAGACGAATAGTCAACAATCAATATTTTTCTAAAAATATTCAATCAAGTCGGTAAGTAGCAAGATGATTAGGATCTCAACTAAATAGATCAACTGAATGATGGAGGACTCAACTATATGACTGAATGATGATACAATTAGAACAAAATTGTCAACTATGGCACAAACAAGACATAATTTAACAAGGTCGTTGTGATCTATGACCCAACAGCATGGATGCATTATTTATTAGTTCAAGAGATCAGTTGGATACATCTTGGATGTATAAAAGGATTCTTTTATGGATATAATATAAAAGTGAAGTGATATGGTGAACAATGCATTTCGAAGTATTATCGAGTGTGATATGTACTTCTTAAGTGTTGAAATAATGTTTATGGAAACCACCTCTTCTTCAAATAATTAGCTCTCTAATTTTTAATCTTTCTAATTCCCTAACTTCTCCAAAGTGGTATAAGAGTTGTTGTTAATTTGAATCATAGCCTATTGTACACAACTCTTTTTGAGATTTCAACATGAAATAGTCTATTGAGTCAATTCTATTTGTGATTGACTTTAGATATCAACTTAAAAATTGTGTCAAGGTTTAGATCAAAAAATAAACATTATCAATTCTAAGCAATAAATCATGATCTTGAATGTTTGCAACTATGAAATATGAGACAAGATACATAGATCATTTTAAAAATTAAGTCCCTCTAGTAGTTTACCAAGATCATTGTCCCAGATTAGAAATATTATTATCAGAAGTTCATCCTCAATAGGAAGACTGATGAGTTTGTAGGAGTGATTACCACCCACATTTCAAGGAAGACTCACTTTCATACATTCAATTTCAACTGTCCTCATTGTTTTGGAAAGAAACTAAAGGATCTATTTGATAAATTAAACAAAGGTTAGGTTATACAAATTGAAAAAGATTTGATCTATTTGGATCCTCTCACCTTTGAAGGGATTGAGGACTATTTGGCTCATGTTGATGAGTTGCAATTGAAATTCAGTGAATCTGGAAAGGCTTTTGAATAAATATGGTCAAATCAGTGAACTAATGCTCATGATGAATCTAAAAACACCTTATGATTTATTATGTTTTACTTTTTGTGCTAGTCGGTAATCTAAAAGGAAAATGGTAAGGACTATACCTTTGATTTTTTCTTTGAATTGTTGATTAGGGAACAATATAAACTAATTTTTAAAGTTAAATTAAGCTTCAAACAATAATTCCATCTATTGAAGGGAAAATTGTGATATAACTATAGAGAAATAAGTCAATGGTGTGACCCAAAGAAAAGTTGGGGTTGTTTCAACCAAGATGAGAAGAAGCATGAGAGATGAATAAGAATGATATAAATAATAATAATTATCATTATTGTGGGAAATTAAGACATATGGAGAAGAATTTCTAGAAGAGGACTAGCGATCTAGAAGAGAAGGTTAAGAAACTTGAAGCAAACATGTCGATTGGATGATCAGAAAATTCTCAACGTCGACTTGCAAAAGGTATGGCATATAATTATACATTTTTTGTTATTCTTTATCAGGACCTACATGCCCATATTGGTCAGAGTGAGTGAATAGTTGATTAACGTTGTACTCACCATATGACTAAATATGCTTCTCTCTTTTCTTCCTTAAGTGAAGCTACATAATAGAATTTTTTTTGTAGGAGATGATTATGCACTTAATATTGTTTGGTGTGGTAACACTATCTGTAAAAATGGTATGGTTACTAATTTATACCATGTACCAAACCTAAGTACAAACATGTTGTTAGTACCCAAACTTGCCCAAAATAATAAAAAGGTTGAAATATTTCCAAATTGCTTTGTTGTGAATGATGTGAACAATTGGGAAATTGTATCTATTTGTTTGATCCCAAACATGGACTCTATAATTTCTATGATTTTCCAAAGAGAGATATAGGAACTTATGCACTCATATCCCAAATTTATGACCATAACAGAGTTTGGCATGGATGACTTGGAAATCCAAAATTTCTAAAGCTTGAAACTAGTGTTGAAACATGGCATGGTTGCTGGACTATCTATAATTGTTCCCACAAATGAAGTATGTGAAGGGTTTTTTCATAGAAATCATAACCAGGATTCGTCCGAGTCTAGAAAATCATGGAGGATGAATACCTAGCTGGAACTTGTCCACAATGACATATGTTACAAACAACCCATCACTAGTAGGTGCAAGGTATATTTTAACATCCATTCATGATTTCTCCAAATACACTTGGGTATATTTCCTAAAGAATAAGCCTTTTCATGGAATTTAGGATGTTGGAAGAAAAATAATGTTGTCGACACATGAAATGTTTAATATTAGAGAATGGTGGAGAAAATGTGGGTAAATTTTTCTAAAACTATCTATTAATAAAAGGAATCTCTTGTCAGAGATCTCTACCTCTCACACCTCAAAAGAATGGAGTTGCATAAATGAAAATTCAAACTTTGGTTGAAATGGTATTCAAAGAAATGCCAACTAGATTTTAGGTAGAAGGTATCTACTATTTAAAGCATATGTTGAACCTTAATCTGATTAGAGTTGTCCTTAATATAAATCCTGTTGAGAAATAGAGAAGAAGGAAACCATCATTCATTCATCTTAAAACGATTGGATGTATTACATGGGTGTGCATTCCAAACATTTGCAAAATTTAAATTTGATGCAAAGATTCATCCTTGCATCATGAATGGATACTTTAAATAATTGAAAGACTACATATTATTTTATCCAATGAAACAACAAATCATCATTCAAAGGGATGTTGTCTTTGATGAAAATACCTCATGTATTAAATTGTTGAATTCCTCCTCTGGTTTAATGAACATTGATCCTTTTAAAACGATGATAGAAACATGATTGACTCATCTGTATTTTGGAATTTCAATTGGATAGTCAACTCACTTGCCTTCTTCAACTTTTATTCAACTAATGACTACATAATTTACTACCATCTTTGGGACCATTGATCGATCCTATGGTGTACTAATCGATACATTTGATCCTTCGTATCATAATAATTGTGTACCCCATTGGGATACTAAGACAATTGAAGTTGTTGATGCATGAGATACTAAGGATTCAAGGAATACTAGAAGTAAAAAACAATGTGGCAGTGTTTATCTAATAACATGTGTGCTAGAGGCATGTGATTTAGATACAAATGTAGATGCATATTTATGATCTAAATGGGAGAACAACGTGGATTAAGAATGCAACTACTTGATGAAGAATAAAACATGGGAATTAGTTATTTAACTGCAAGGAAAGAAATTAGTGAAATGTTGATGGGTCTACAATACCAAATTCACATTTCATGGTGTTGTTGAAAGACATAAGGCTGATTTTTTTGAAAATGTTTTTTCTTGGCAACAATCCATTGTCCACACTAAAACCTTTTCCCATACTACAAAGATGAATTACATTCATCTAATTCTATCACTTGCTGCTCGAATTGGATGGGAGGTACATCAAATGGATGTCAAAATTGATTTTTCTTATATAGGTATGAATGAAGAAATATATATGGAGAAATGCCATGTCCCCATCCCAATGATACTACTAATTGACAATGTTTCACCCACCTACTAGTTCCTTGGGTTAGGGAGGAGGAATTAAATCTTGCAATAAGGTATCTATGGGACCCAAGAGAAACTTAGTTTGTCATTTACACATTAAATTGGTTCATACAAATAATAAATATGGAGGAAATAAAGTGGCATTGCTTCATAAGGACATTTGGAGGTTCATGGAGACCTTGGGTTGCTAGATTCTTTCTTACACATGTGACTTAGCCCCAAATTCAAAATTATGAGTAATGGAACATTCTTGGAAGGTGAATAGGTGTCAAGTGAAATATCATGATACAAAGGATTAGAATGGGTGAAGAGGAGTAACTCCCCATAGAAGAGGAAGAGGCTAGGAAGAAACTAGGTGCCACTTGGAGAGAGATTCTCTGTGTTTATGACAACAATGATGGAAGATTCTATGACAAGTCAGACCTGATTGCTGACCTGATTGAAAACCTATGAAAATATGACATGTCAAGGATAAAAATAGCCTCCAAGAGGGTGCACTTGGGTTTTGGTGTCAACAATTCCAATTTGGAGGAAGATGAAGGGTTGATGAGAAGGATAAGCGTCATGGAGGTTACTAAACATCAAGGATGAGTTGGAGGAAGCCTATGGGAGTTAATTGGACCTTGGAGGACCTTAGGAGGGTTATAAACATATGTCATGAGGAATGTTAATGGATTTTGATCATTTTAGAATTTTCCTTTGGCATTTTGGAAAGAAATAGCTTCTCCATTGCACAGTGAGTGCTCACTTACTGTGCTAGTGAGCCAATTTCGAGAGAGCGAGATTCTCATTCAAGTTGGATGTAGGAGATGCCACCAAGACCTGTCATTTGTATCTTAATGGAGTTTTTTTACGACATATAGGAGGATTCTACTGTTCATGACCCATCTTTCCTCCCATTCTCTCAATCCCCACTTCAATATTTCCATATTTCTCTATGATGGTGCACTTGTGTGAATGGTGGTTGTTCCCCATTGAGTACAGTTGATTCCCAATAATGGTTGAATTATTTATGGCTTTGTAATATGTCTCCCATTCTTTCTTTAAGTCGAAATCATAAAAAAATACATATGAAAATTCCCACATTTCCAAGCTTCATTGTGATTAGTTCCCATGTGTTGATTTCCCATTTCAATGGAGTTATATATCTGATGTATGTTACAACTTGAATATGATATTATATTATTTTAGTGACCTATTATTATTATATTAATGGTAAATATTGATCATAATCTTTTCGGAACCATTATATACACAATTTGTGAGTCAAAGTTGAGCTTTTACATGTCATTTCCCTTAAGCAAATATCATTGAATTTATGCATTTGAATATGAAGATTTACACCTCTATTGCAGAACTCTTAGCCATAAAAAATGATAGTAAATGAAGTCTAATAACAGTCCCCATACACTGTTTGACAATTTGGGAGGTTTTCATAGGAGTTGGAGAGCCATTTTTTCTCACACCTAGGGGGAATTGCACCATAAATTACTACTAATTTTACCATTTTTTCCAATGTTCCAAAGTCGAGTTTCATATGTCTATAACCTGTCATAAATATATCATAGATTCAATTGAGTGGTAATAATACTCCCCATATCATTCCCTACCAAATTAGAGACCCTCGTGTGCCGTTCGAATCCCCTAGAGTCAAGACTAGTTAAGACAATTTTCCTCAAATTCTACCTTTGTTGCACTACTACATTTTGATCCAAAATCCGACGGTTTTTTCCGACGGCGCGTGGATTTTTTATTTTAACCGTACCAA
>LPNX010669531.1:313588-341049 GCA_001517045.1 Pseudotsuga menziesii | reverse complement strand
GCGTAATGGAGAGTGCGTGAGGGAGAACAGACAGTCGTGTGGCACCAACCGACCATGGGAGAATGGGGAAATCGTGGAAGAAAGGAGTGGATGCAGTCGTGGGTGGAGTGGGGGCATGGGAAAGGGACTGACAGTCCTACCACCCCACTCCCAAAATCAATAACTGCCTTAACCACCAACCATAACTGCCCCCAACAACAAAACCAAGTCATTGAAGAGGTTGGTGAAACAAGAAAGGTGGCAAAACAAACAAGATGTCAACACATGGGTTTTTCCCCCATAAACCAAGGTTTGACATCCCCCACCCCTTATCCTTTGGAACCATGCCCTTTTCATTCAACGTTGCACTGCCGTAGCTGGTTGTGGTTTTAGTTTTAATTGATGTGCGTATTTACATGATGCCGAATTATAATGTGCCAAATGGCATGATAAACAATCGGCAACTATCCCCATTGCCGAAACACACACACAACCAAATCGATGGTGGGGCTTTTGCCTTGAGCTCCTCACCACGATTAATTACAATATATACATCATGCAAATGGGGTCAAAACCGGGGACATTACACAAACTATGTTCCAAAAGTGTGGGTTAAGTTGTCGAGAATCCCATGGGAACTTTGGCATTGTAAAGTTTTGGAGAATGTGAGTAACTTTATTGGTTGATTCATAGCTTTTAAGAATGGATGGGAGTAGAAGTCGATTTGGAAAATAAATCACATCCTAATGGAACTTGATTAATAGGAGGGCCTTCTAGCATAACTAGATATCATATGGGGGTGTAATTATACCCATAGGTTACATTATTGGAAAAGGACTTTCAAATGCAATATATGTCACAAGGTAGGCCAATTGGGGGATGAGACTACCACTGTAGGCAAGTTACATGGAAGTGATATCAAATTTGGGTAGAGAAAATTCATCCTAGAATATTTCAAAAGATTTCTATAACTTTAGAGGTTGTTAGCATGGATTCAAGGGAAAATGCCAAAGCTCCAGCATTGGTTGATGGATGTTCGGAGCCCTCTCTCATTTTGGATCTAGAAAAGGATGAGTCGTTGGCTTTTTTCTCAACATTTCAAAGGCATGGACATTTAGGACCCATCCTTATGTTTTCTTGAAGAACGTGGTGATCCTTCATTCGCTATCGGTAATGGGGAAACTACAAATTTTAAAGAAAATATAGTGGTTGGTCTATATGCACCCTTAGATGGTTTGGGTGGGAGGGATAAGGAATAAATTTGTTGAGAGGGGGTGGTCTCTTATCAGCTTGGGAAGGGTAACACCTTGTTCAATGGTTTTGAACTTCACGAGCTTCTGGTCTGGGGTCAATCTTAAGTCCACTTGTAGTTTTAAAAGACTATTATATGTCTCCCTTAAAAGTCCCTTAGAGGAGGTCATGACTTCCTCTAGGGAAATCAACCTATCATTTGAGATTCGGAGGATAGGGAGGAAGAACATGTGGGTGTGGAGGGAGTGTTAGCTTTAGATCAAGGTATATAATCTAATGTTAGTATAAAGTCCTTCATTTATTTGGAAAAATATTGGGCGGAGAAGGATGTAAGAAAAGGGAAATGACACACTATAGATGGGACCCTTAAAGTAGGAAAAACCCATAAACAGGGTCATAGATTATTATTCTCTCCCATAATATCAAAGGGATTGGGAAACCCCACAAGAATCTAGTTTTTGTGTGTGATTTCTTACTCACATGCACCAAAATCACCTACTTTAGGGTTATGAAATCTCAAGTAGCAAATAAAATTAATGGAGATGAAACTAAACTATATAAATTAAATCCTTAAACATGCATGCAGAACATATAGGAAAATTGGCCAAAAACAACAAATGCAACAAATGTAAAATATGTTTGACTTTATGACACAAAGAATTGGAGAATACAATAGCACCTTAGTACTAGTTGTGGATGGTAGGGGACCTCTACAATTGATCCAAGGGGGGTTCTTTTATGTCGTATTTTCCCATGTCTCCAACCAAGTGAATAGATGTTTGATCACACAATGGTGAAATAAGGGTAGAATGATGTATCCCTTTCTCTTGCTTTCTAGTGGAATTTTGGCAACATGGAAATATATGAATAAGGAGATGAAATGGTAAACATAAGGGTTATATTTATAGGAAATATGGTGGAGAATTCTTAGACTTTAATCCAATGTGAATGATCCCCTTTGCTTTGATAACTTAGTGGGGAGGATAGGCATTGGAATACCAAATCAACAACTATGGAATGTGCACTTTCACCCACTACTTTTTTGGAAGCACACAATAATAAGGAATAACTGAATTTTTATGTTTTAGGTCAGCTCACACTTTTTAAAGGAAAAAACATGACCCAGTTGTGGATTTTGAGGAGAAAACTAGAAAACTGTGACCTATCAGACATGGTCAATTTTTTTTATTTTCTTTTTCCTTTTGTCATATCGTTGAGGTCATATGGAGATGGATGATATGTAAATGGGACTAATGTTTCCAATGGTGATGGAACTCATGATAAAGTAGGTGAGAAAAATTAGGCTATTAACAATTGCCCCCTGATGTGTGAGGTTAGAAGCTCATCGTATGGTTGAAGTAAATCATTTGTTTTCCTTGCTTTCAATCCAAAAGGAATCGTGAGCACAACGACATGAAACAAGGTTGAGTAACGAAAAAAAGTTCCCCCAAAGGGATATATAGAGGTCCTACCTATAGACAAACCAACCAAAGAGGTGTTGTGCATATAATCTCAAATATAAATGAGGCAAGCATCCCCTTGCTCATATCAATGTCTCAATATTATCTGGGATCAAGACCACAAGGGTCCTCATCAACATACATGAGTAATTGTTGATACAATAAAACATGAGGGTTGAAGAGGGACCCAATCCAAGTCATAAATATGGTCCCACCATAGTTGATTTTGAAAAACATGAGTAGGATCAATGGCATCCTAATGGGATGACAAATCAAAGTAATTGGAGCTCTATTGAAACTGAAGGGGGATAATATTTGAAGGGAGTGATGGTGTGGGACAACTCCTTGTGGGTGGTTCAAAATTATGAAAGAAATGAGCCAAACAATTTCAGGGAACTACATCTAAAACTAGATCATTGTCACCAATGCGGCCTGAACATCATAGGAAGCAAGGAATTGAAGGGCTTCCAAAATAGACTCCAGATTTGGAGAGTTTCACGAGTTCCTGGGTTCTTCAACCAAATTGGGATAAGGAAACCTCCACATTGTGTGATTCTCAATAGTGCGATAATGAGCTAGATTTAAGCATGTGAGAACCAACCAATCCAAGGGGAAATGAAGGCTCCCCTCATTTGGTCCTAGGTAACCCGTCAATGATGGTTATGAGGCCCAAGTAAATAATGCCTCTAGGTGTATCGTCTAGAATAAAAACGTTTAAGTCAATAAAGGGAGACCCACTAAAAGCAAAGCAACGAGGACTCTTTGTTTATCAGCGCTAGGAATGACACTAGGATATAAAGAAAACTAGGATTGAAACACCAAAGTGGGATATCGGGTCAAGGAATAATGGGATCAAAGTTCCTTTGTTCAAAGCATGGAAGATTGGATAACCTGGTAGCATATACATGTAAAACACGTGATAATATTAAAGGAGGGACACAATGGAATAACCAAGGGACATAAATACAACCACAAAACTCACAAGAAAGAAAGGAGGGTATTTAGGTCAATAATGTGTGGAAGATAGCATAGAAAAGGATCCATGGGTGACACATCTTAAAATGCTCCAAACAAAGCCGACTATGGATGCTACCGTGAGATCATATATGGTCTATAATATTGCTAAGGAGCATTGTCTTAAATGGTTTCCTAAGTACAAGTGTACTCGAGAGAATAGAAGGAAGTTAAGGAGACAAGTGTCCAAAATACGACCTATTGAATCAATAGAACGTGTGATAGAAAATGGAAGAAACCAAGGAATAGGACACTAATAGGAATATACTTGGGGTAGATGAATGGTGGCCATGATGTAACTTTTATAGTATGGATGGAGAAATGGGATTATGAAATGTAAAATGAAACATAAAATTCCTTGATGTAGGATTCCATGGGTAGGCCAATGAGTGAAGAGGAACAAGCATGTGTAGATAAATTCAATATCACAAACTAGGCAAACTCCCATCCCAAGGGCTAGGGGACGACATGGGTAGAAAAATACATCGAGGACACTAACAAATGGCAACCCATTTAAGGATATCTCTACTACTATGCAATGGTAAACGAAAATGTGGTTGGGATGGGCCACTTACCCAAAAATAGGAGATCCTATAGGAGAATTGGGATCAAAGAAGGTGAATGCATAAGATGTTTACAGAGGGGAAGCACCTATATGCAAGTTTGAATAAATATGCCTGTGGAGAAATAGTGGGTTCTCAATGCACTTTGTACCCGCACATAGAAACAATACCAAAGTGGTGAAGTGCATATGGAAATAAAAGCAATAGTACAAGCAATATATAATGTAAAAGGACTAGATTACATGCATTTGAAATAAGGGGGAAACAAGGGTTTCTCATAAAAATTCTTAATCACACAAATGTGATTATGTGATTGAAAAGGGTGTGGAACCATGATTTCTTTGTGATACAATGTGATGCATTCTTTATGATTGATTTTTGTACAAATAAATGCACGTGCTTGTTGTGATTTTGTCACGTCCCCGTGCCTCCGACCGGCAAGGAGGACGCGATCCATGGAATTAACCATGTAGACTAACAGCCTCATGAACATGTACAGGAATTAAAATGGTAAAAACATAATGCTGAAGTAGAATGCATTGAAGCAAAAACATGCACATATACAATTGTTTATCATTCACAGATGCAATTTAAACATCATACACAGCGGAAACATCATCATTTCTACAGCATTCATACAACATGCTCATTTCATTTTAATTAACAGTAAATATGGAATTGTAGAGGTAAAATACACAAGATTACTTATCTTATGAAAGCTTTGCTCCGCAACCAGCTACGTCGCTGCAACGTTCCACCCAACCATAGGCCAGCGTGCTCCTCAATCTCTCAGCAACGCTGCCACCCCCGAGCTGGGCATGATTCTCCAAGGAATAAGGGAACTAGCAGGCTTACACATAGCCAGGATACACAAAAACACACAGCCAAGCCAACCAAGTTGGGTTTATTAGGCCATTAAGGAGTTAATGAAGGCAATTTGCTAAGCTGGTGAGCTCATTACAGAGCCAAGAACACCTACACTCAAACTAGCCTGACCTCTAAGACACCCATCCACACCCAACACAAGGAATCACTCCCTTCTCTGCTACACAGTCCCTCAGGCCCTGCATTCCCTTCCAGTGCTATTCAGGGGTGATGGAGAAGAAGGCCAACCCTCTAGCTCTGTCTGTGTGGTTTCTAGCACCAGGTTTATCAAGCAACCAAGCCAACACCCTTACTCCTCACACAGTCCAAAGACCAACAATTGCACTCAGGCAATCAATTCAGCTCTCACAGCTTAAACAGGGAAAAACAAATTACACAGCCCCAAACGTGACAGCAAAAAACGGATCACAATATGGAGAAAAACACACAGTCCTGAAGCTTATCAGTGAGCACAACTCTCAGCAGGGCAAAACGTCCCAAATAGCCTGTGCGTGAGGCCAATAGTCGCTGAGACAGTAAAAAACGTGAATGGCCCTTCACAGCCATGGTAAAAACACATGAAACTTCCAAAAACGTGAATGGAAAATGCACCAACAGCTCCAAAAATGTGAGGAAGACAACCCAATCCCCAGCACTATCAAAACGACCTCCCATCCATGGGAAAAATGAAACCAACAGCCAAAAACGTGGAAGGAAAAACACAGGAAAAACTCCAGCTGCTCCCAAAACGTGAGGAAAACTGAAAAACGTGAATGCATAGCAGAATGGCATGCGTTTTTGGGCATTTTCCTTGCCAAGGAAGTCAGAACACGTTTTTCAAAAATGGGTCTCTGCCCAATTCGAATTTCTTTGCCCATACTCTTCCCATTCCATGCAATAACTAACTCAACCACATTCTGGCAGAAATAAATGATTGGGGAAAAAGACAAGAAAGGTAGTTGACAGCTTGATGGGTTTTCTCATAGACATTTGGCTTTTCCCCATTGGTCCATAGGTTAAATATTTCACCCCCCTTATCCCTAGAAAATCATGCCCCATTCGTTTTAGTTGCCGCGACCGTAGCTGGTTGTGCCCATTAATTAATTTTGATGCGTATTTACATGATGGCCAACATAATATATGTCGGATGCCCTGATATACCATCGGTGACAAATTTAAATCCAAAACATAGCATTACCGATCAATGGTGGGGCTTTGTCCTTTAGCTCATCACCATGATCATTACAATATATACATCATGTACATTTAATGTAACGGGGTCAAAACCGGGGCATTACAGATTTTATATACACATTTTATTGTTATTAGTCAATAACATGCCAATCTAGAATCTAATTTGTAGCGCTATCTACAAAATATTAAGACTCCTAGGTTTACGAGTGAATGTAGGGAATTTAAGCTATCTAACTATTTGTTGAGCTCACTTATACTTTCTAAAGAGGCAAGGATCGTGTACCCAATAACAATTATTCAATTATGTGACAAGCAACTATTAATCTAGGGAATCACAAAGGTGACAAATGTGTAAATGAAGGGCATCGACCAGAAGGCCTATCACGATATCGTATTATGCCTGATTATTGGTGGTAGCACAAATACATACACCATTGACATGGACCAGGGAATGTGACAGGGAATATTTTCCCCAAGCTACTGAAGCAAGATTTAAAGAGTATCTACTTGCATCATCATCATAGCTAACTTGACATTAATAATAATGATCCATTTTAAAAGGAAAAGAAAACAAACCATAAGGATCTCCCTAAATGAGAAGGATATAAAACTACTATGATACAATAAATAAGAAAAGGTTCTAGTCTCATGGATAGAATTTATTAAGATATAATCCATTGTGGGGATTCTTAAGGAGTTGGCCATCTAAACAAGCAAGGAAGAATGTGCCCTTACCTAAGTAGTGTTTAGTGACATAATAGCCATTCCATAAAGTCTCAAACTTTTTGTGACCAAGAGTTTCATGAGCTTGGTCGTAAACAAGGACTAAATCATCTTCATGGAATGGGTGACTGCAAACGAGATGGTCATAATGGGTTTGAGAATGCTATTTGTCAACTTCAATGTCTTGCAAAGCAGCACAAGAATCCTCATTTACTTGTTCCATAGTGATAAGCATTTTTCCAGAGAAGTGTCTAGTAAAAGTTATGTTGCTAAATGCAAGGAGTGGATCTGACACTCAATGGGTAAAATAGACTTTGGGTCTTGAACTAGGTGGAATGGAGTGAGTGTGATAACAATTTTGGTTAATGTATGGTATGCCCACAAATCAAGGAATAGCATGTGATGCAAGTTGGATTTGTGATTCTCCACCATTTATTGGAGCAAGGTTTTGAGGACCTTGTTGATAACCTCAACTTGGAAATTACCCTAAGGATAGTAGGCATAGGAATATTAGTGCTCAAATTTCAAATGGTGAGACAATTCTTCCCACACAACATCTTCAAAATGAGTATTATAGTTAGACACCAATTGTTTGGGACTCCAAATAGACTGATGACATGGATGTAAAAGAAATGATTTCTAGTGGTTATAGTGTTATTGCATGTCAGCATGGCTTCAATCCATTTGGAAAAAAAGTTAATATACAAAACAATGCGCTTATGGCCATCAGTTGACACATGCTTACACACCCTGGACTTAATGGACCATTTGCAAAATGGGTCTATGGTTTTGATTTGGTGTAAAGGAGAAAAATTTGTCCATGCCTTTGGGGCAAATAACTAACAACTTTAACAATGTTGCATTGCCTTAATGCAATAAAAAAATAGTGGGTCAAAAATAATTGGCACAAATGATTTTATAGGTGGTGGCAATCCTTGAGATATGGCCTCCACATGTCCCACTATGGTAATCATTTAAAACCCATTCATCCTCCTCAAAAGCGAGGCATCAACTCCTCGTTAATAGAAGACATCGTCAGTGAGGAGTTAACAAGGAGGCTTGGTGACGGATTTGTCAACGAGCATCTCATGAGGGATGAGGACCATAATTTTGAGTATGCATATAAATTAGGATGACCCCATACTAAGGATCATCTGAAGAAATGTTGAACAAGTGTTCATTAGGGAGATCATCATTGATCGGGGGATGGTTGACCTCATAAGGGAGTTCAAAGATAAATTGTTCCAAGGTTAAGTCATTCTTTCTCTTGGGAGTAACAAATTTTAGGTCATAATATTGGAGGATTATGATCAACTTAGCAAATTTTCCTTGAATCAGGCCTCAATTTGGGAGATACAACATAGGGTTATAATTCTCAATAGCTTCAGTTTCACTTAGTATAATGTAATGGTGTAGGTTTTGAACTGCAAAGACAATGACCAAGGATAGCTTATCCTCATTATTGTAAGACAAGGAAGGTATAGATATATTCTTGCTAACATAATAGATGACATATTCCTTATAATCAATATCTTCTTGAACAAGCACTCTAATATTGACACAATTGGAGGCCAAGAGGTAAAGGATGAAGTCCTTTGTAAAATCAGGGGGTTAATCAAGGGTGTTGAAGTAAGAGCACATTTGAGGGAGTCAAAGGAATTTTTTTCTTGGTCATCCCATACAAAAGGAACATTGGAAGAAAGTGAATATAGGAATCCATGAAAAATCATGGTGTAGTCTAGAAGAAAGAGACGTGAGAATTTTGTCTTGCCTTAAAGGCTTGGAAATTGACACAAAGACTGAGAAGGAGGGAGTTTAAGAGTGGCATGAACCTTCGTGGGATAAATGATGATCCCTAATTTGGGGATGAAATCCTAACAATCGATCAACATGAGCACAAAATATGCACTTAATAGGGTTCAAGCAAATATTATACCTATGACACCTAAGAAATACTTTATGAATACATTCTAGGTATTAGGAGCATTTCTTTGAATGAGCTTTAAGATCATCTAAATATGTGTGGATTATAACTACCATATCATGGAAACCAACTGACATGAAATTCTAAAAAGGTTTCTCTATCATTCTTTAGTTTGAATGCATGAATTGATAGACAAATTTCCCCCAAGGGGTGGTGAAGGAGGTATTATACTATTCCTAAGGATGGATCTGAATTTGATTGTACCTCGAGAAACCATCCATGAAGTATAGAACCTCATACCTAGAACATGCATCGATTATTTAGTTAATGAAGGGGTGGGGAACTTATCTTTAGGACAAGCTCTGTTGAGATCACTAAAATCAGCACAAATGTGAATGTTGCTTTGTTTCTTATTGACTAAGATGGTGCTCAATACCCAAGCGGAGTAGGCAATCGAGTATGTAAAACATGCATTCCAATGTTTCTCAATTTTGGCTTTAATGGTTGAATCTTTGGAAGGGTGTATTGGCCTTTGATTTTTTTGCATAGATTCGACATCAAGCTACGTGTAAATATGATGTTATACTATGGCAAGGTCAAGTCTTGGAATTTTGTTATAAGACCAAGGAAAGACATCACAAATTTTTTGAAAAAATAATTTATAGGGCATGAATTCCTTGGAAGTGAAAGAATCAATAAGTAAGACGTTATCAATGACATCAAGCTCAACAAAAATATTCACTTTAATAGAGAAAGAGATGTAGGCCATATTTACCTCCTCAAAGACATCTAGAGTAGGAATCAGAGTTTCGAACCAAGCAAGAAGTTTGTAGGGGGAGGGATAAATTATTTCAGCTTAATAGGTAATTGGTTTGAATATGTACCCATGGAAGGGTGTTCCCATGGGGAGAAACATGCTTGATGATGCATATCATCCCATATATATTCTATAATAGTGAGTGCTTTAAGAATATCCTCATCATTTTGAAAGGTAGGGATAAAAAGGTCATATGTATCCAACACCACAGGGGGTAATGTGGAAATAAGGGTTGTTCAAGAGGATGACTCACTTGATGAAGAAATGTAATAAATGGAGGTCATTCCATCATGTGGTTGGTTAGATGGGGGAATCTCTTCAATGGTGTCAACTTGAGGTTCTAGGGACCTACATCGAAGATCATCCAAGGTAGCATTAAACTTTTGGATATCCATACAAATATGGGAATAATGACCATAAATGCCACATAATGCCCACATATGGGAAGAATGACCATAAATGCCACGCACACATATGGTTATCACACAATGCATTATTTCATTACTTAGAAACGTTAGGGAGACAAATGTGAATCAAAAGGGGTGTTCATATCAATCATCTCATCCTAACTATGGATACAACCACATAGAAGGGACAAATAAAAACACTTATTGGTGGTGTGACCTAAAATATTATAGATGATGTAGGGAATAGGAGCATTGGGAGTTGTTGTGGAGGGTGGGTTGATGGCCAGGTATGGGTCAAATTGAATTGTCCTTATTTTTTTTACCTCGACCTTATTTCTAGGATAATATTTAGTGAATACGGTAGCCTCCTACATAACCACATGTTGTGTGGCATGAGAAGTTCCAACTGTTGGATTGGGGTGAGCACAACCTAAGGTATGGGATGAGTTTTGGGGGCATAAGGTATTAAATAGGGATACCTAAGGTAAGACCTAAGAGGTTGGGTAGCCATTACATGAGTTCCAACAATTCCATGGGGAGGGAAAAGGAATGATACTTGGTGGATAGGAAATCCCACCCACGGATGTCTTATTGAAGGTGCAAGACTAAGATAATTATGTGATTGAGTAGTGTATTTATTATAAGTGATGGTACACAACTTTGAGATGTTCTCTTAGATCGTAAGAGGTGGAGGTCTTGTAAATTTTCCAATCATTGAGGTATATTGGAAATATATGGATCAACTCCACTAAATGAAGGCATAAAAAGACTACCCTTGACTGCTAGTAGGACATGCTTAGGACTAGCCAACCCCTTGGGATCATGGTAAGTAAATTGGTCAAGTGTGAAAATTTTCCCATTATGAGTGAACATCATGATTCTATACATTGTTGAAGTGATTTATTTCATAACATACATGTAGATACAACCAAGGAGGTTACTGTAGTCTAACTAAGGGTCTACAACCTCAACATCAATTAATACCATCTTATAGACAAGTTAAACATAAACATTCTAGAGAATACCTTATGGATGGGAAGGTACACCATCATATGCATGCAATGTTAAAAGGGATGATCCCAACTCAAGGGAGTCAAGCTTCTTCCAAATGTGTGTCAACACGAAACAAGTAGAAGCTCCTTCATCAATTATGCATAAATGAATAATAAAATTTTGAACACTACAGGAACCTAGAAGGCTTCAAAACAATGAATTTGGGTTCAACTTAATCTAAATTAGAGGTCATCAGACAAGCATTAGAAGGATCAATCACACTTTATGTAAACAAGAGAGCCTTATGCTGCATAGGACAATTTTGGAGATCTTCCAAGGTAGACATGGTTGTAAGGGACTAAGCCAAATCATTTATGACCCTATAGTTATGAGCAACTATAGCATTGGGGTTGTGAGTTGTGTCATGTAAAGGGATTGTAAGGAACTTTAGAGGAAGGCATACATTATTTTAGGGTAGGTTTAGAGGACTTTTTGGTTAAGGGGAATTTTTATCCTTGTCAGAATTGGTCAGTTTGGGTTGTTTGTGATATTGGTTACAACATGTTTATAGGTCAACATTGACAAAGGTCATGAACATATTTTGGAAGGAGTGATCACTAGGGTGACCCATTGTAGATTAAACAGTAGGATAAGGTATTGTTGGTCATGTCATGACCATACCTTGAGAGGGGAATATATTTTTCAATACCATTTATCGAGATGTGGTAGGATGAAGAGATGGAGCATGATTTTGACCTTGAGAGGTGTTGGCTGCTTCATGCTTATTGGCCTCATCCCATAGTTGGAGGGCTCTAGGAATATGTGGAAAATGGTGATTGTAGTGTCTTTCAACTCCACAATAGGAATATGGATGATTATTATGTAAATGGGGGTTCTAAACCAACAATAAGTTTATTGGGATCCTAATTTGTAGAATTTGGGTTTCCTCTAGGATTTCCAAGATGTTTATGGGGTTGGCCTCCACCCTCCTAATTTTGGGGGTTTCCTGTTTTAACCTTACTTTGAGGGATTATTGGGATATTGATTTGTAGGGTTTAGGTTTCCTCCAGTATTTTCAAGTTAGGGGGTTGGCCTCCACCCTCCTGATTTTAGGGGTTTCTTTTATTATTCCCCTTGTTCTTATTATTACTAGTATTAGGTTGTGTATTTTGTTTAGTGGGTGTAGGCACAATGATAATGCTTTATTGGGAATGAACCCACCCTTGTATAAAAAAGGGAGTTTTAGGATGTTGTTGGACTAATGGTTATGATCGAAGTCCATGGAATGGCTAGGAATGATTAAGAGTTGGAGGGGCCACATATGCATTATAAGCACAACTAAACATAGCATCACTACACTCAGGGCTGTGAACATGGGAGGAGTGTAGAGGAGCCGAGTAAGAGCACTTATTATTGTGTTAAAGGCTAAGCATGAGGAGTTATAAGGATAATAGGGCATAGAAGGTTCCCCCACATGAGAGCGCTCAACACTAGTAGGATTACCATACGAATAACTACTCATAGACATGGGAAATTAGTTTTATGTATTTGAGGTGGATGCTAATACACCAAACACCATATATGGAATGGGATGCCCCTTATGCATCTCTACATGACAAGTCACAATATAATGCATTAGGGATGTTGGCATATAGGTAACTATACTAAGCATGGATTAGATCCTACTACTAATCCTTCAAAATGGATTTATATTTCAATTGTAGTTGTTTGGAAGTGACATACGTATCTATGGGGGAGTAAATATTTTAAGAATATATCAATGATACATGGTCATATAAATGGATGTTACAAATACTCCTTCATCTTCACCGTTCATATATATGGTCTATGATACAAGTAGTTATTGTCTAATAGCATGAAAACAATATTTATGCACCTCATCATAATATATAGGTAACTGGAAAAATGTGAGGAAAGTGGAATTTAAGGACACAAAGTTGAGATGTATCATAGATGGTATTCAATGTACCACTCTGTTGCTACTCCATTCAAAATCCTTTGGAATAAATCCAAATAGATTAAATAATCCATGATGTTATTGGAAGAGAACCATAAGTGGAAGGACATGATTCCATTTAAGGGGTCGTATCCTACTTTAGTTTCAAACTTGGGAATGTTCGAAGGTAATTTTGTGGGAATTTAAGGCTATGTAGGGTCATGCCTAATGGTGTTATTGGTTACTCTAGATAAATCATGTAGTTCCATACTAGCCATGGAAGGAAGACTTGGTGTGGAAAGTGTAGTAGAGGTCACATTTCCATTGGGGTTTGGTTGGTGTTTCCACCAAATGGATTACCTCTGGGGTTCCCGCCATTGATGGGAACTATTAAAAATGTTTGGATAGAACCATACATGTTTTACTAGTGACACTAGATGAATGTACCGATCTTGGATGTGAGAATCCTAAATGTGATGATCTTGAAGGGGAACTAAAAAAGGGGGGAAGTTGTTTTGTTGCCATAAAACAAGGAGGACTAATAGTCCAAATTGGAATATCCTAGAGGGGGGATACTCCTCAAAGTCATATAGTGTACCTCGGAGGATAAATATTATCATGAAGGAATAATCACTACATTAAGAACTCTATGCAAGGCTATGAAATGAAGTTCAAGTAAACCACACTAATTCTAAATTATTACTCAATTAAACAACAAGTGTATAGTGGGTTAAACATAGTGATATAACTAAGCAAAGAGATAATGGAAAAATGAACACTCTAGAAAGCAAAAAAACCCACTATTCCTAAAAGGATAGATATCAAAGAGAATAACATGAAAAGAGAAAATTTCTCAATTATTTTCCAACAATTGGTAGTGACATCCACCATTATGAAAGAAGTAGAAACCCGAACAAGGTCATTTCAAACACTTAAGCTCATGGGATGTAAAATCCACCAAGAAAGTGATTGAATATGTGAATAAGAAACCTATAGAGTAGGACATTGGGAGAAACTCTATCCATCCTACAACTATTAGTCTCAAGTGCCTTCCCTCCTACAAAATCCACCTAAGTAGGTACCTAAATGGTTGGTTGGTAAGATACCTTTGTTTGAGTGTGTGCAATAGGTTACATTGCTTTCAAATCAAATGGTTGAGGAATATTCATTATTGAATGGGATAGGATTCTAAATCAAAACTTTGGTCCCAAGCTTATAATTATCCACTTTGAAGAGCACTCTCATTTCCAAAATGGTCTTGCACCACACTAAAAAAAATGATTTTAAATTCCCTAAAAGGTCAAACTCTATGTCTCATATGTAAAGTGAATAAGATAAATAATTTGGATGCATATCCAAAAAGTCATAATATAACTAAAATGTTATTTTGTTACTCATGAGAGTGGATTTAGTGTATTGAATTTAGAGGTTAATTTTTAGGCTCCACTTGGGATCATTGGTGGAAACCTAATCCTTTACTGTTAGGGTAAAAATTTATTGTATTATTATTATTATTCACATTTAGCATGGGTGAATAGGAAGAGTCCAAGAAACCTCTTGGAAGATGAAACCAACAGTCATATATTGATGTATTTGTATGTGTATCATATTAATGAAAAATGCAACTAACATTTATCTTCATTATAAGAGTTTCACTAGCCGTATCATAGCTAGCTCCAAGTCTTGTTTTCCAAGAACTAATTTTCCTAAAACACTCTAGAAGATCAAATAAAACCATCCATTCTTATTTGGAGAAGAGTTGGTTTTCCCTTGTTCCACATCTTCATCCTCAATATCACTTTTGGTACTCCCATTTTCTTCTTTATTTGTCATGCTTTTACCCTAACTACTTAAAGAAAACAACTTTCTCACCCTTTTCTCTTCAACAAAATCAATAAAATCCAGCTTGATATCTTGAGTCTTATGATACCATACTCTATTCTTCTTTGGTTTCTTCTTTCATGACTCTTCTTGAGGTACTTTTGCCAATTCATTTTTCCTACTTTTTTTACCGCAATTTAGGTACCTTGTTTACATCAAAGGCAATTTCAATAATTTCTTGAACATTATCGTCTTCACATTTTTTATTCCATGAATTATCATTCTTAAAACCATTTTATTTTCCCTTATAAAGTGAATTTAGTCCCTATGTCATGGTGGATTTATGAGCATCATCATCAGCTACATCAATTTTTCTCTTAACTTTACTATAACCTTTTCCTCCCTTCATCTAAGACCAATATTTTTTATTTGCAATTTGGCCTAGTCTCTTGATTGGAACCTTAGGAAATTTATCTTCTTCATTCTCTTCATCTCTTCATCTTGATCCTCATAATATTTATAAACTTCCTAAATTTATTATCAAAATCCATGTAAGTTGTCCATTTTGGATTGTAAATTTCTACAAATTCATGCTTTACCTTGTCTAATAGCTCATCCACATACAAAAGATGCAATATCAACTAATAAAAAACAAAACTATACCTAACTCATTATGAAATGTCCATTTCATATTGTATTAACCCCTAGGGCCATCATATTGATAAGTTTCATCAACAGAACTTTCCTCCAAAAGATAAGACTGAATAACAACATTAATAGGTGAACCTTTCATACTATTTCCAAGCTCTTGGCACGTCTAGAGAAATTTTGGTGAAGATGAGAAATTACTCAATATTTTTTGCACTATAAAAATTCCAAGGTTCAAATTTCCAGATTCTTTCAAGAATATCCATCTTCCCCTACTCTGATTCAACATTAATTCCAACATTGTCATTGAATTGGCCATATCAAGGATCAATATTTTGATCTCCATCCTTGTAATCATTGTGGGAAGGATAACCATTCTTTAGATAAATGTTACACTGAATAACCTACAAGATTAAATATTCACTATGGGTGGACCAATTCTTAGGGATAGTCATCAAAATCCAAGAAGATATATCAATCATATAGAAGAATAAAATATCCAGTAATGACACTTCTTGTAGTAGACAAACTCCCTTATATCTCATGCGGGGGAATATCATGGATTAAAAATAAAGATTCTAGTTTCAAATCCATATCAATGACTTACTCAATAAGTAGATTTCTACACTATGGGAATAAGTGAGCATAATCCATAGCCATAACCAAAACTAGTATCTATACTCATCAAGATAGAGATATAGTGAAAGTCAAAGTCGTAACTAGGAGACACAAATAGATCCATGTTCCAAATTATCCATTGTTTTGTGGTTGTCCTAAAACCTCCACTTGGTTTGTGACCGTCCTAAAAACTCCATTAGTAGAAAACATCAACTTCTGCTAACAATTGGTTTGTGGCCGTTGTAAAACCTCCATTTATTATAAGACATCAACTTCTACTAACCATTGGTTTGTGGTCATCCTAAAACCACCGCCTAGTTTGTGGTCATTCTAAAACCATTACCTAGTTTGCGGTCATCCTAAAACCACCACTCGATTTGTGTTCATAGTAAAACCTCCATTTAGTATAAGACATCATCTTATGCTAACAATTGGTTTGTGGTTATTCTAAAACCTCCATTTAGTATATTACATAAACTTATACTAACTATTGGTTTGTGGTCATCCTAAACCATTATCTACTTGGTTTCTGGTCCTTCTAAAACCGCTACCTAGTTTGTGGTCATCCTAAAAAGACCACTTGGTTTGTGGTCATAAAAAAACCTCCACTTAGTAGAAGACACCAGCTTCTGTTAAGAATTATCTTGTGTCCTAAAACCTAAGTTTAGAAGAAGACACAACTTCTGCTAACTATTTGTTTGTGCTCATCCTAAACCACCATATACCTAGTGTTTAGTCATCCTAAAACTGCCACTTGGTTTGTGTTCATCCTAAAATACCATATAGTAAAAGACATCAAACTTTGTTAACCATTTGTGGTCATCGTAAACCACCATCTACCAAGTTTATAGTCATCCAAAACTATCATTTAGTAGAATACATTAGCTTATGTTATTCGTTGGTTTTAGTCATCCCAAAACTACATATTCAGAAATAGCATTAGTGATAGGTTCAACCATTGGTAATTGTATACTTCTAGATTTCATCTCTCTTTCAGAAGGATTCTTGGACTCACAAACATCCCTTCTAGTTAAGGGGAGGAATGTTGGAGCCTAATTACTTAGGGTTATGTTAAAATATTATTGTATTATTATAGGTGAATAGGAAGAGTCACAATGAGGTCCAAGAGACCTCCTAGAAGATGAAACCAAGGGTCATGTCTTGATGTATTTTTATGTTTATAATCTTAAGGAAAAATAAAATTAGCATTTATCTTCATTCTAAGTGTCCCAATAGTCACGAACCATCATTAGTATAATACATTAACTTATGTTAGTCATTGGTTTTAATCATCCCAAAGCTACATATTTAGCGATAACATTAGTGGGNGGGGGGGGGGGATATTGGAGCCTAATTATTTAGGGTTATGGTAAAATGTTATTGTATTATTATTACTATTCACATTTACCATATGTGAATAGGAAGAGTGACAATGAGGTCCAAGAGACCCATTAGAAGATCAAACCAAGGGTCATATCTTGAGGTATTTATATTTTTATCATCTTAAGGAAAAATAAAAGCAGCACTTATCTTCATTCTAAGTGTCCCAATAGTCATGAACCAAGTGATGTTGAACATAAGGTGTGAAGGTGCACTTTGCACAAGTAGTGTGTACATCATGAAATGCAATTTAAAGGAAATATAAATGCTTGAAGTAAATAGAGTAAAGAAATATAGATGCTAATCAATATTAAAACCAAAAGATGTTGTTTCTTAAAACCAAATATATTTATTTTTTCAATAAGCAACGAACCACTTCTAAATTCTAAAGCAAACAACACTTCCAAATAAAGGGCTAGCATTGGACTAGTGTAATGCAAGAAATACTAAAAATTGATACTAAGATATATAAAAGAGATTATTCTCTTAATTCTTTTATCTCTAGCAAAAGGTAAAAATGGCTAGCTAATTTCCAACAAACTTTCAAAGAAGAGAAAATAAGGGTCCCAACCAACTAGACAATTAGCTTTAAGCAAATTTAAGAAGTCAACTAAGGTTTCTTTCAGAAAAAATATTTTCTTGAAAATGAAAAATAGATTGAAAAGAACTTGAATATGGGATGCTCAAAGTGGTAAATACTAAGATTTCGTAATATTTTCTCTACCTAAATTGTCCAAATCCAAGTAGTATTCAACCAATATACCAAAGATAGTGCCACAAGCAAAAAATTAAAAATGAATGACAACCCAAAACATGAATCTAAATCAAACCAAAAATATGTGAAACTGAAGTTGGCCAATTCACATAAATAAATAAAAATTTTGTGGGGTCACAATTTTTCAAGGAAAAAACATGACTTAGAGGCATGTTTTTACTAGTAAAAGCATTGATTATTTCTCCTTACGACATTGGTTTTTCATTAGATGGAAACTAAAAACTAATAGATAATGAAATATTCATTTGTGACCTCAAGCCCAAACTGTGAAAAATAAAATGCAGTTTGTAGCTACAATGAAAAAATTAGGGTTTTTTCCCAAGTGACCTATCAACAAATAGATAATAGTAAACAACAAGCAACATAAAAGAAAACTGCCCTAAATACCTATGGATGAGCATGGGAAAATGGTTTCAACATAGCCAAGGAGAAATAAAAGGATTTGTCCCATGTATGGACACCAAATCTATTATGCGTGACATTCACATGTAACAAAAGAACCTACTTGAAGGTAATGCAATTTCAAGTAAAAGATCAAAACAAAGGAGAGGAAACTAAATACCTGGATGTGGGTGATCATGTGTCTCAAAAGACAAGTAGGAACAGTTGTCAAGACACACAACTGTCCCCTGACGTCACTCCCTTGAATCATCATCATTAGGTTCTTAACAACACATGACATCTTCCACCTCGATCTACGTGGGTTCTTCAGGCTAATTAAGAGAGGTGACTTCCCCTTCATCACCTGGTACTACACCCCTTCATGCAGAGTTATGGTGATCTTAACTGCACCTCAAGATCCGTGTATCCCTCTTATGGGTAGCATGTTCAATGCCTCTTAACTCATTTTCTCTCCCTTATGCAATCTAGTGAAGGTCAAACATTTTGTAGAGCCTATGGCAACTAAGGAGTGAGCCAGCTTCCATTCTCCTGCACCTACCCTCTTTGTAGACGTTCAGAATCCTTACTACTCTATGCCTCCGGCTCATCCAAAGATGTCTCACAGATTACGTGCTACACTAAGGCAGGGATGTGGTGGCTGTGGAAATGCCAACGAGTGCACTAGAAGTCTCACAGATCAGACCAACACAAAAGGCTACAACATTGAAATCCCATATTATATTCATCAGACAATGGATGACTGCAAGGACAAGCTCATGGGCTCACATCCCACGGTGAATCGAACGAACCTCCACAAGCACAATTTTTGGGTGGTCAAAAACCTTTTGGCTCGGCTTATCCTCCATGTCACAGGTTTCTAGAATGACCCCTCGGCTCCCTCTTCGATTCCTTTTACATCTCCGATGGACATATAACAAATGCCTCCTCTCTGAGAACCATAGCAAGTACAATGCAGGGTAAAGCAACGCTCTCCGTTAAGCAAAAACCCTCCAGGAGAGAGGAGGATACTAGCAGTGAAGAGGACACCATCAACGACACTAAGTGTCTCGAAAGAGATGGAGGCCAAACATATTTCAAACCACCAGCTCGCCTAGTATCTAGATGACCAAATTCATAGCTCATATTTAACTTTGGGGTTCCTATCAAGGAGGAGATGCCCTCCAAGCCTTAAGTCTAGGTTCCATGGTTCTTTTGTCTTTTATTTTTGTCATGGTCATCTTGGGTTTAGACTTCCTTGTTAATCGCAGTAGTTATGCTCAATTTTTTGGCTTTAACACTGTTAATTTTGCTATCAGTATGATATGTTTTCCCTTCCACCTAGAGGATAAGTTTGACTATAAAATATTGAATTCCCATGAGGGGTAGGTATTAAATCTCTCTCCAATACATTATGTTTGCAAAATTTCCATTATGACTTGTACTTTTGACTGTATTATTATTTTGACTTAATAGATTAGTCTCTGAAATTACAAAAAAAAGGAGAGAAAACTAAACTAAATAAATTAAACCCTTAAACATGCATGTAGAACATATAGGAAAACTAGTAAAAAAATGGCAAATGTAATCCATGTAAAGAATGCTTGATTTTATGACATAAATAATATGAGAGTACAATAGCAACTTGGTACCATATATGGATGGTAGGGGACCTCAACAACTCATCCAATGGTAGGTTCTACTTAGTCCTTTATGCCCAAGTCTCCAACTAAGTGATTAGATTTTTTATTCCACGATGGTAAAAGAAGTATAGAATGGTGTCTCTCTCTCTATTTCTAGTAGAATTTTAGCAGCATGACAATATTTTAAATATGGATATGGAGTGGTGGCCATAAAGGTTATATTTATAGGAAATATGGTTGACAATTCTTATACTTGACTCCAATGTGAGTGATCTTGTTTGCATTGATAACTTCGTGGGGAGGTTAGGAATTGGAAGACAAAATCAACATCTATTTGTTAGAAAAATTCAAAAATAGAAGCAAACAAAAATAAGAATAGAACATGATATGTACGTGTCAACCCTACTATGTGTAGGTAAAACCATGGGGAAATGGAAGCTTTGATCTTTTATTATTACTTAGTAAAAAACTTAAAATGCTTTATTTCTTATGATACAATGATAGGGGCCCATTCCTTTTTATACAATACATAAGAGGGTTCTAGAAGGAATTGAAATACACTGGAAAGTTCCAGAAAATTTTAGACCAAGTAGGGGTCTTTGACCAACCCCCCTTGAGACCCCTTTGACGCATACAAATAGCATAAGGGGATAGTTGTGTGTACCACTCAACAAGAAAATATCAAATATTTGGATATTAACTTCACTTTAACATTCTACCACTTGAAGTCAATATACAAGAAGTTCCTTTCCTATGTGTCCCACTCACATGCCATTGCCTAATGTTTCCTTCATCGCATTTTTAGTAAGCCCAAATTTTTTTTGCACTATTCAAGATTCTTTGTCCTAATTGAATTTGTAAGCATATCTATGATATTCTAATCAATATAAATTTTCTCCAACAAGATCCTACCTTCTTCCACCCCTTTTCTTATGAAATGGTACGTAATATCAATATGCTTTATTCAATCATGAAATGTTGGATTATTCACTAAGTGAATATCACTATGGTTGTCACAATGCAAAGTGATATTCCCCTACATCATATTTAATTCATCCATTAGTCTATCTAGACTTATTACATCTTTATTGGCCCCTATTTCTCCCACATATTCTTCTTCAATGATTGATCAGGCCACCATTAGTTGCACCAGTGAGCATGCAAGTATATGATGTAGTATAATTTTATCTATCTCTATCTCCAACAAGATTAGAATCCATAAAACCTTTAATATGTAAATCTACCAATATATAGAAAATAGAAACATATAAATTGCCCCTTAAATATATGAGATTCCACTTGACAACATTATAATGCTCCTTACTAGGATTGTCCATGAATTGGATAACAACTCCATCTACTTGGGAAACATCTAGTATGGTGCTCACCATGGCGAACATGAGGCTTCCTATTATTGATTAATTGGGTACATGATACATGCTTTTATTCTTTGCTTATATTCTAGGACACCATTAGGAATATATATTGAAATGTGCACAAAGTGCAGGTAGTTGGTTTTACATTCTACATATTGGAGCACTGCATAATCTTTTTGACATATGAATTTTGACTTAACTAGATCATCCTACTTGTTTGTCCTTGTGTATATTTATCCATAGAATTTATTTTGCTACTCCTAAATCCTTATATCAATGATTTTCTTCATGTTGTGGATCACATATAGTCAACATATAACAAGATAATAAAACCACCATCATCAAACCTCTTATAATATGCACAATGGTAAGCTCCACTTCTACTAAAACCTTTGTTCTTCATGAAGGTGTAGATTTTTCTAAGCCACATCACTAGCACTTGTTTTAATCCATACATATATTTCTTGCATCTGCAAACAAAATGATCTTTGCCTCTATCTTTGCATCCCTTAGGTTAATCCATATAAACCTCTTCCTCGAGATCACTATGGAAGAAAATTGTTTTTACATCCAATTGCTCTAGCTCTAAATCTTATGTTGCTTCAAGTAAAACTATTAGAGTAGTTAGCTTCACAATTAGAGATAATATCTCATTAAAGTATATACATGACTTCTACATGTAACCTTTTCCCACCAAGTAAGATCTATAACATTATAGCATCCCATCATTTTTATTCTTTACTTTATACACCCACTTGTTTCCAACAACCTTTCTTCCTGGTGGAAAATCCATAAGTTCCCATGTTTCATTGTTATGTAGTGATTTCATTTCTTCTTCCATGGGTTTCATCCATTTATATACATTCTCAAATTTAAAATCAATGGGGTTCACCACCATCAGTTAACAAAGAAAAAGAAGAATGAAAATCAATAGAATACCTTTCTGAACATCTCTTGGGATGTGTAGATATTATGCGTTGTGGATATTGAAATTTTTATTCTTCTTGTTGGTAAGAAGATTGACTTTCATTTTCATGTTCACTCATTTCTACTTCATCAAATACAATATTAGGTGGTTTCTATACCCCCTTGCTTCGCATGGATTTTTCATTAAAAATAACATCCTAGCTAACAATTACCTTATGGTCAATAGGACCCCACAAATCACTTTATTGTATTATCACAATTGAGAAAAACATATTTCCTTGACTTTGGTGAAGCTTGGACCTCTTTTCTTTAGGAACATGGGCAAATGCATCACAACCAAAGATACGATTCTCCATATTCTTGGCATTTTTCTATATTTTTTTGGGGTCCTAAACTTCTGGGGTCGTTTTGAGACCTTAAATGGTTTTCGTTACCCTTGAAGGGGATAAGGGTTTCCCATGGAATAACTTGGCCCCAACCAAAATTCATACTTCTTAGTTAGTTCTTTCCAACAATCCTTCATGTTCCCTAAACAAAGATCATATGTAAAAGTTCCACCCTTGTGAAGTTAGGTGGCCACCTTAGGGACCACAAATCTCTTTGGTGCTTCATCTCCTACGGTTAGGTTTTTGGTTGTTTAGGGTTTTTCCTCTATTCTTATCATAAAAAATACCCTTTATAAAAAAAAAAAATTAGCTCCTACGAATGAGTGTAGCTGACACATCTCTCTTTAGAGATAATCTACCACCATCTGAGCTAGTTTGTATTGCTTTGCAATTTACAGTATTTTTCCATTCCATTCATTAATAGAATTTGGGTTTTATTGCACTACTATTATCTCTATAAATTATTTGTGTCTATTTTTCCATTTATATTGTTTCCTTCATTTCATTCTTTAACTGATATAGATCGATGGTATCAAATAAATTTCCTCTTCTTGTTTCTCGGTGCATGTCTCCAATGAGATTAAGATATTGAGAGTTCGGTATCAAACTACTTAAGCTTGGGGACAACTACTCTTGTTGTCCCAACTAGCCTCACATGGTGGGAAAAGAAAATAGATATGGAGCAAGAGATCCTTTTAAGTTGTTGCTCGAGGAAGCCTTTGTGCGACATGGGAATGAGATGAGGATAATTTTTCCCATATGCTTTGCCGACCACCACCAACAACAAAGACACCTTCAACCATCAACCATCCTGGAGGTACAACACCCTTCAAGGTACAAGTTATCTTTGACATTCCTTTAATTTAAGTCTAGATAGATATATATGGTTTGGAGAAATGGTTAAATCTATTAGAGGGTTATTAATCTATTAAAAAAAATCCAACAATGAAAATATCACTTTTGCATTCCTTAAGTCCTTCCCCCGTGTCAAAGATTGGTGGGAGGGTTACTGTGAGAGGAATTCCAAAGAGGGGTCTATACCATGTGGTTGGGCATCCTTTTTTGATTCCTTCAAGGAGGAGTTCTACCTCATTGGAAACCATTATGAGTAGTATACAAAATGGACAGCTTTGTGCTAGGAGAGAGACCAAACAACACCAGAGTTTACCAAAATATTCAATACCTTATGCTCAAGGCTAGGTAATAGAGAATCCAAATAAAACTTAGTCTTAAATTACTACAGTGGCCTACACAAGTACATCAAAACATAGATGGATTTCTTAGACATCTCCTCATTGGAAGTCGCTTATCGATATGATTTTAAAATTGAGTAAAAATCAAGTAGAAGAGTAATGTTGGTGAAAACCACAAACAAATCCTTGCCAACAGAGCTTCTCATGCTGTCGACGCTGAACCAAGGAAATATCCTTAAGCATCAGCCTAGAAAAGGTTTACCCTACCCGAAAATGTCCATGGAGTGGACGAAGTCTCACCTGAGATGTTCAAGGGAGAGCTATCAGAACCGAGTTTTCGACAGTGGGGACAGAGGATATGGGGATCTGATGGGGAGACACCATAACTACAAGATCAGAGCTTTGCCATCGATGTTAAGTCATTTCCACAACTTTCAGAGCGCATCCAGAACTTATCCAGACATTATTGATTCATTTCCATAGAAGCATACAGTTGTCACAATACCGCTAATACTGCAACATTGTTCATAAAACATATCAACACATAGTGCAACAAAACATAACAGACTTAAAAGCAAATCACATCAATATAGCAACCAGAGATTAAATCACAACAACATCATAACAAAGCAATTTGCCACATCATAACAGATTAGATCGTAGCAGTGATAACATACAAGATTTGTGCAACAACTATCATATCATATTAATCTTATGCAAAGGATTCCAATTACACAATTCTTCTCCAAAACTAGAGATTGCATACATCATAAAAACCCAATTAAATCACAGAAACAATGGAAATTCTTCAAAAACCAGATTGCACTAGACCTTAGGCGATAATTATCCTCTGATGTGATTCTCCTAGGATGATCATAATCCTTCTTTTTTCTCTCTCCTTTTCCTTCTTTTTCTTTATACTACTTGCAAAACTAGATCTATAAATAGGCTTGCACCTTTACATTGATGGCCCACTTCTAACTAACTTATAATCGCTAATGACCTATTGCAACAAAACTTGTTCAAATAATATATAAAATATTCAAAGCGGTTATTCTGCCCATCGCGCTAATATAGCCTTGCGCAGTACCGCGTGAGCTTGCGCAGCTGCCGTAACACTGCACAAATCACTTACCAAAACCCCTGTCAATAGGACCCCAGCACATTCTTGTGGCTCATCCCTGAGCCACATCAGGTTGACAGGGTATGTGCCGATGTATGTGCCTTGAAATCTTCGAATTGCTATGCAATCTCACAAACCTAAAGGTGGACTTTGTTGACAGTAATCTGACAATTAGTCAGAGCTTGCTACATTGGGTGCTCTTCTCTGGCCTTGTTGTCGACCATTTGTCGATTCTCTTATACTTCCTACAGTGTTATGAATGCTTTAACCACCAACTGTCCACCGATTTCTTGAAACTCATCAAGCTAAGTGATGCTTTTATTGGCGTTACTGCGCACGGGCGGCTCGTTGGTGTAGGTCCTTCAGTTCCTTGGCCCATGTGATCTATACCATCAGTGGCATAGCCCTCAGTGAAGTCTTCAGGGTCGACAGTTGACCTTCGACTTCTTGCACTTGCACAATCAACTGATCAAGCTGATCGTCCTAGACAACGCTCTGCCAAAACTGCGTTGTCGCCTCCCTAATGGTTTTGGCCTCTTGCTCCATGCTTTCAAACCAAGTTGTGATATCTTCAATGGAGGCCTTTCGTTCTGCAACATGCTTCGATGAAGTCGTAGGTTGTGCCAGGGAATTGAGCATCAAGTTGGTATCTTGAAGCTGAACAATAGTTTTCCCCAATCTCTTGGCCTTTTCGACTGGGGGGAGCTCGATCGTGTTCTCAAAAATGTGCTGGCAGGATTCAGAAAGAGCTTTCCCGACTTCGCCACACTGAGCATACATCTGTGCATGTTCAACAATCAAGAGGTCTTGAACCTTTTTCATTTCAGTAATCTCTTCAACAGCCTTTCACTACAACTCAGTCTGTGTCACCTTCAAGGCGTCGATCTCCCACACCCTTTCTTCTTCCAGCTGCACCTGAACTTGATGCAGCTCGTCTGCCTATTTCTGTAGCTTCTCTGCTACGCTCTGTGACTGGACATAGCCCTCCATTAGTTCTTCCTGTCATTCCACCAATTCTAGGGCGGCAATGTGCTGCAACTCCAATAACGCCATAGTGGATATCTTGTTCAGATCCAAAGCCACACTTTGGATTGGTCACAACAACGGGTGAACTTCCTCATTTCCCCCGTCAATCGCAGTCAGGGGAACTTGCATGTTCCTAGCCCAGGGCTCAGTGCTGATCAATGGGATGTCCTGCATCATGGGTCTCACGAATTTCTGTCTAGAAACAATACTAACAATTGAATCTAATCGATCTCTTACCACACCAAATTATTCATGGTTGGACTCACAAATCGCCTTTGACACAGCCTCGGATGAATCAGTAACCACTTTGATAAGCCGTTGTAGTTGGTCCTCCATCCCTGACCTGGTACCACTGCTTGCCTCGTATTCTTGGCGCCATTTGGTGCAAGTCTCCTCCCGCATGTGCTATGTTGCATCCTCAGGGTCTGTCGATGACTCGTTGTCAGAGTCGTGAGTGCTCAGCTCCTATTGGGCAGGTTCTTCTAGGGCATCCGGTGGTGTCTTGTTAGATAGTTCCTCCTAACTCATCAAGTTTTTCCACTCCGTCAACCACTCTTGGACAATGGCATCCAATTCTTTTGTCATGACGTTGTGAGGCAAAGGTAGGCACTGTCGGTTGGGGTCCCTCCACGCCTAAATGTAAATAGAGTGGGGCTCGATGGCAAACAGAATGATCCGTTGATACTTGGTTGTGACATAAGGAGAGACTCGGGGGACGAAAACAACTACAGGTTGCAATGCTTCCCAATAAACCCAAAAGTGAATGGCACAGTCCACCTGTCGATTGGGCTCTTCGACCCACCATAAGTTCTGATACCATGCACCTTGGTGCACCTTCACCACATCAACCGCCATTGGTTGTGTTAGTGCCAGAAATTTTTCGCAGACTACAAGAGAACAAGCCAACACAATCTCAATAATCACAATAAAATAAAATAGGGTTTTCAAGGTTTTTTGGTTGAGCAGTTTGAAGACAAGAGGGAAAACATTCATAAAACCAAAGTAAATACTAAATCATGAG
>LPNX010669531.1:106150-299977 GCA_001517045.1 Pseudotsuga menziesii | reverse complement strand
TCTCCTAGTTTCACCTTGTGAGGTGATTCATGTTCTGACAGTCTTACAAAGGATTCCTTGAATCCCGTCATATGTTTGGAAACCCCACTGTCTATAAGCCAATCATCAATTCCATGAGTAATGTTACCTGTGAGAGCTGATATCAGAACATATTCATCTTTGCTTGAAGAATCTTCACTTTCATATCTAGATCTCTTTCTGGATGGTTCATCATCCTCTACAGCATGAGCATGATGTCTTCTTTGGCCTTGACCAAGTTCTTCTTGTGAAAGGCTTCTAACCTCGTCTCCCTCTGAAACTGGAACCTCTATACTCATGTAGGTGTCCAATATATTTTCTTTAGAGAGATCAAATATTTCTATGCTTGGAAGTTTTCAACTTCACCAAGCTTATCATCAAGTTGTTGTGATAGATCACTTTGAAACGAGAACCTCAAATGAAAATAGCAAAGGATTAGATCTTACCGATTTGAGGTGTCCATCTTGGTTCCGGAGCTGGCTGATCTAGGGTTTGCCACAGAAACCCTAATTTTCAAAACTTGGAATATTTCAGATCTGACTTGATAAACAAATAGATCTCTTTAAATGGAGCTATCTAATGTACTCCTTTTCTGAAAACAGTGGAGGGAAGCTCTCGGAACAGGAAGCCCTAATTTTCCAATTTCTTTTGCAAAAATGCATGTTACTGTTTCTATGATATCTATGAAATTACTAATCCTCTATGTCATCAATTTTGTACTGAGGTAACCTCGCATGTCTGTGATCTAACACCATAGGTTTCATCAGAATTGATTTCACTATTTGGGATTTATTATCCTTTTCCCAAGGTGACCTGTTACAGGACTTTTCAGAACAGCGAAGTTGTACGGCATGCCACATGTCACTGGTTCATATTCTGAGTCTGATCTTCGGACCACTGAAAGTAAAGTCCGTGCCCATTCTAGAACATCTTCAGGAATTCTATTTGGACCTCTGTAGTCTAAGATATTGCAATTCTCCTCAGGTGTCTTGTTTAAGGATAAATTCTGGAAGAGGCTGGAACCCTAACTTGGAGAGATCATATCTCCTGGAATACAGTGAATCAAAGGCTGATTTTGGGATAAAGTGTTCATCAGGATTTTATCTTCAGCCCCTGCCATATTTAGCTTTTGATACTTCACCAAACTCAGAATATAGCTACTGTACCAAAACTTAGCAGTTTTAGTATTTAGGGTTTTTCCTAGCTTAGGGTCAAACTAGGGTTTGACTTTCCCAGAGTTTCACCCAACCAAATTTCTTGATCCAAGTCTCTAAAATTTGGTTTTGATGAGGATAACAATCCTGTGTTTGTCTCACTCAAAAATTCCTCTTCTGTAGAAAGCCCTAATTTCCACATCGAAAACTGAAAATGCTCAAAATTGAATTTCGCTTCGACAGAAAGATGCACCCTTCAATGGAGAGTCATCCTAGCATATTTTGCTGATAGATTGTGGAGAAAGACCCAAAAAGTAAGAATCCCTAGATTCTATAGCTGCACAATGTCTTCTTCTCAGGTTAGCTCTGATACCATGTTAGTTTTTCAACATTTAAGCTAGCATTATGTTAGGATCTTTTCACTGAGAGAATAACAAGCACAGCAATAAAACATAAGCACATCACAAGAGACAAGAGACACAAAGAGTTTTGATTGAGGAAACCATAAATGGAGAAAACCCCGCAACTTCCTCAAAGATAGAATCACCACAAGATGTAAGACCCCAAAACAGTAAGATGCACTCCCGACAGCAGTAGTCTTCTAGTCCTAGTATATTTCCTTCTTCACTAGTGCGCCACACTTGAGAGAGTAAGTGATGTGATGTACAAGTGATAAATAGAGAGACTCTCACTCTCTATTTATATTCTTCTGTTCACTTGAAGTGCACTCAATCATGTCGGCCTAACCAACAATAACTTACTTGAGCCTACACCTTAATTAGTGTATAATAACTCAAGTGCCCCAAAACTGTGGGGACTTCCACAATGACTTGACAAGACTTGTTTACATTATTAATCCTCCCGATCGGAACATCAGGGCATGACAACATGACTCAAATACATAATAGAAACATCCCGAAATAAACATCGGGTTACAATATATATAGAAGAATACATTTCAAAGTTACATATACATCAACAGCAACACCTTCCATGCAGTAGCCCGTCCTCCGTAGTGGCCTCCCGCAATTCCTACATGTGCTTCTTCAAGAATGGGACCTTGCTCATGTGGTAAAATACACCGTCGCAAGATTTCATCCGGTCCAAGCTTATATAACTATCCTGCAATTAATTGAAAATCGGAAGCCTTTACTACTAGTTGCTTCTTTTGGCTAGTCGACATGTCCTCCGAGGTGGCACCAGTGGCCAAAAACTGAATAATGGGTGCATAGTGATCCTCTGTGATGTCAACACAGAACAAATTCACATCTGGAAATCTGTCATCAATATTGGTTAGTGCTTCACCATTCTTGACACGAGACAGGTGATTTGGACCAGCATTCAATCTCCCTGGCTTCACAACTATTTCAAAATAAAATTCCTGGAAGAGTAACAACCATCGACAGATATTCCCCCCCAACATAGGCTTATTGACCAAGTATTGCAAAGCATAATGATCAGTGAACATCTTGAAATGTCCGCCCAATAAATAGTGCCGAAACTTTTGCAATGCATAAACCATCGCCAAGCCTTCCCTTTTCGTCGCTGTATAATTTCATTCAGCAAATGACAACTTCCTATTGGCATATGCGATTGGGTGATTCAGGTCGCCCTCGCCTGGTTGTGCAAGAATGACCCCCAACGCAATAGAAGAAGCGTCAACGTGCACGTGGAATTCCTTATTCCAATCAAGAAAAACCAGTATGGGCGCAGAGCTTGGATTTCAAAGTGTCAAAGCTTCCTTGACATTCCGGAGTCCATTGATGGGCTGCATCCTTCTTTAGTAGTTTCTCCATGGAGGTAGTAATCACAACGTATCCTTTGATAAACTTGTGATAGTATCCGATTTTCCCAAGTGTAGCCCAAAGCATCTTGACATTCATTGGTGTTGGTAAACTGAGGATTAGCGCGATCTTTGCTGGATCGACCAACGGACCTTCTTTGCAGACTATGTGCCCCAGTAGCATGCCAAATGGTGCACAAAAGATATGCTTTTTATAATTTAAGGTGATCTGATGCTGTCGACACCTTTCCAACATCAGTCGCAAGTTGTCCAGATGGTCCCTAATTAGTCCATAAACAATCCAGTCATCCATATACACCTACAAGTAATTTTGAATAAAATATTTAAATACGATGACTATGCGAGAGAATACGGCTGGTGCATTCTTCATCCCAAATGGCATGACTGTATATTGAAAACCGCCCCACTCGGTGACAAACGTAGTCTTATGGCGATCCTCCTTCGCAATTCGGATCTAGTGGTATCCCAAAAAGCCATCCGTGAAAGAATACATCTCCTGGCCACCTACGCCTTCAAGAACTTCATCTGTAAAAGGGCTCGGGAATGGATCGTGCATGCATGCATCATTCAACTTCCTTAGGTCGACACAAATGTAGATTTCGCTTGTCTTTTTATCTTGGAACACCATAGGACTTATCCATTCGGATTCTTCTACAAGCTCGATGATCCTAGCATCAAGCATTTGGTCAATATCAGCCTTCGAACAGTCCTTGTATCGTGGATTCAGACCATATGGTCTCTATCGCATCGATTTGGAATATGGTTTTAACATTATTTTCATCTCCCCCAGGTCTCTTAAAATTCCCTTCATCTCTGAAAACCGCGTCGGAAATAGGTCCTTGAATTCATGTAGCAGGTCCGTGACCTTGGCCATGGTCTCCTCGTCCCAGTAGTCTCTGACATTGGCAAATTTTGGATTCTCTACCGACCCAATGTTGATTTTTCGAATCCTCGGCGACTGACCCATTGAGTCTGTCGGTATGTCTGGGGCTACGACATCATGACTTCCTTCTGACTTTGGAATATTAGAATTTCATAACTCATCGTCATCTTCAGGTTCCCTAGAGAAATTGTTGCAGGTCATCATGGATTGGATGGAACAATGCACATGCAGATCACCGGGATAGGCAACAGGGGTGACCTTGAGTACAACATCATGAATGATTTGTAAAGAATTGCATACCTCTGGGTTGGCGTCCTAAAAACTAAACATCTGCGCAAAACAAATAGATAACTCCTCCCAAGTGGTGATAGTTCTGTGCAACTCTGCTGCCACATACTAGGGTCTCGGCATTTCTTCCAGAGTGTGAAAGAAAGCGTGGACCTATTCATCTCTGGGTCACGATGCCCGTAAAGTTTGGAACTCGATTAAATGACTGGTGGGATCATTTCGTCCATCATATCTCCTAGCATGATAGACCTCTAAGCCACAGAAGTGCACCATCATCAATCTGTGGCACTGTTCCCAGTCAAAGATCATCTATTTGTGTGTTTCCCACCATCGAGACAGAGTAGCTTCCAGTACTAAATTGAGAGCTAGCATCCTTTGCGGTTCAAAAACTTTCTCTTCAAATTCCTGAAAGAACTCTGATAGTCCCGTCAATCCTTCATAAATGGGAAACTCCACAGTTTCATTTGCAACCCGTTAGAGAGACTGTGTAATCAACCCGCATTTCCTGAATGATACTTCATGCAACCTATTCTGCCAGTTTTCTAGAGCATCATCAGAATCAGAGGACACAGAACTTGCATCGTACCATCCAAGTTCTCCATCGATGGTAGGATGTATGTAGTCTTTAGAGATGTTTTACGCATGTTCCCAGCTTCTGCAGAATTCATCCCTTACAGGTTCAATATATCACTGTCCGTTCTAAGGGTCCATAGGAGAAATGACCCTGACATCTTGGTTTTTGAATGTCATAATTCATTTTTTGAAGTTGATAACTACCATGCTATCATTATCCCATCCAATTCCTAGCAGTGCAAGATAGGAACCACCACCTTCTACTACTTCTATCACATCAAAGTTAGCATGCATTTTCATACCTTCAATGTCAACAACCAAGTTTGAAACTCGACCAATTGGCTGAACCTTCTCCTAATTTACGAGTTGCAACTGTACCGGTGACCATCCCAATGTTGGATTTCCCATAGATTGCCAGGTTTTCTTTGTTAGAATATTTACGTGTGATCCAAGATCTAGAATGACTGAGTCAACCTCATATTCTTCGAGCTGGATATTCATCCTCATCTCCTTGCCTATCTTCCTTTTCTATAGTGAATTTATTGTAGAATTCTTTACTGCCTTATCTGGGTGGTGCAATAATGGCTCAAGCTTTACAAGAGCGTCAGGGTCACTTGCCAGCGATAGACAACTCTTAAAGAACTACCGCAAGGTACCATGCTGCTACGATGGTCCTGCCTCTACAGATGGATCAAAAACAAATGGCATATCAACAATTGGTAACTTACTCAGATTTCTCCCAATTGCATTCTTTGTGCCAAAGAAGGTGTCTTCTCTGTTGCAATATCAAATGCCACCTTTTTCTTTCCAGCAATCCAAACTTGTTGTCGCGGTCCATCGTCTCCAGTTGTCACACCGGCGTGAGAGACGGTCCCAACGTCGACATCCTTCATTCACGACTCGGCCTGAATTGTTGCAATTGTTGGTCCTTGATTTAAGTTCAATGGAAGAATCTGATTCAATGGTTGATTCATTGTCTAGTTTTGATTCTGAGTCTACAGTGGGACCTGGTTCTGCATTATCGGTTCGTTCTATACTTGGAACATAGGCTGATTCTGATTTTGGATGTTCTGCAACTAGAGAATGTTGCTATCCTACCATTTTGCAATCAACTGAAGGTAGTTTTCAACATTATGATCACTGGCTGCACAATATGTACATTGCGCATGAGGGCACTCCCTCTGATAATGCCCAAATACCCCACAGGTGTAACACTGGATTGATTCACGACCTTGTCCTCCTCCTCGACCAAATCCTCCTCCTCGGAATCCTCCTTGCTGAAACTTTGGTTGGGCGATCTATTGTTACAGTGGGTTTGGTTGCTGCTGGACATATTATGCATCTTGAACATATTGTGGCTGATTATACTATAGTCACAGTGCCTGGTTATACTGTGGTTGTACCACCATTTGTGGCTGAGGTGCAAACTGCAACTGTGCTATAAACTATTTATGCGGTTGTGTAGGGATAAACTGTAATAGAGGTGGTGGTGTATACGGCACTTGTGCTGCTGGTTGCACTACTTGTGGCTATGCTTGCGTCGTCCAGGGGTCCTTTCCTTTCACAAAATATGAATCATACGTTTTTTTTGGAGCAAATCATAAGCTCAACAGTTTTTGTCATCATGTCCCACTGATCGACAAAATGTGCAATACAGGTTTCAGCCTTCGTAACCATCTTTTGCATGTATTCACAGTTCTCATGTCGATTCCCATAGATTTGACATATGCGACACCATGGTATACAAGTGTTGGGCACCCAATATACAAGTTAATTACAGCTAACATACAGAGTGTGCAATATTTATTGTCAACCCAGGGAAGTCTTTTATTTCAAGGATAACGTGCACTATATATGTTTAAACACTGAGTTGCTGTAAGTAAACAATCCTATTCTCTGCTCAGCTACGTTCATCCCAAGGATCCACTTAATCTAGTTTACCTTCTAAAGAATACAACCACAATTACCTTTTAATGTTCTTGATCTATAATTCAAAGATTCATGAAATCACATCTAGATTACTTTTGCAAAAAATGAAATCCTGTTTACCAATGATTTACCCAACTATCTTGATCTGATTATTCTAGAAATCCAAAAGACATGAATTGAGTTTAGCTATTCTAGAAATTCAGAGTACAGGAATTGAGTTCAACTATTCTATGAATTCAAGGTACAGGAATGAAATTTTGAAACTATAAAAGCAAAGAAGCAAACTGCAAAGATCTATGGAAACAACAATTAAAAGATCTAGGGATGAGCAGGGCTGTTACAGCTACCACGCAGTTGCATAAGGAACAATTACTTATACAGTCGACTGTCACACCATGCCACTACAGCTTTCAAGATATGCAACTAATAACACACTGTAAATCCACAACTGTTGCAGCTTACTATGAGAAAATGGAATTAACACAACATCACACAACAAAATAATTAAAATTCCTAATTTAACTCAGCAATCCTTGTGGGAAGGAGGGCTCAGTATTCACACAGAGATGCTGGAAGTAACGCACGTTAAAACACTGAAATTGAAGTAACTCCTTCTATTAAAAAGGCAGATCAAATACACAACCTCAGTCATAGCTTAGTACAATAAATTGGTTAAGAGTTCAACCCCTGGCTCAAAACAGTTCCCCATATTTATACAATGTTAATCAGAACATCCTATCCCTATTATTGGGCAGCCATGAAGATCTTTGATCTTCAGGCGGCCTTAAATACAACTATTACAGTTGTGGCAGGATGAGAGTAGGAAATATAGTGAGACTGTTAATTGACCTAGAAATAATGATATCCGTAGATCAAAACTATACACGAGCAACGGCGCACTATTGCCTTCCAAATCTGTCGCATTCTGTTGTAGCTACCCTTGTACAGCTTTGCCTGGAATAATATACAGAGACCGCATTCTTTGGGCAATGGTAGGATGGGTGACGATCAGCTTAAGAAATGAATGTCCATCTTTCCCTTAGCATGTTCAACCTGTTATACCTACATTCTCTATATCTCGAAATACCTTTACAAACCATCATATATTAGCACCTTTTCAAGATATAAAGCCTTAATTACCATAATCCTAAGTATTAATAAAATAAGACAATAATTAATCATACCTTTGTGACTTGAGGAGAAGAGTGAGGGAAAAACATCTGTTTAGCATGCTCAATAGGGTAGGATAAGGCAAAAAGAGGTGAATAGGGATGGTCAATAAGGGGCCATTTCTGGGCCCAACAACTAGCATAGCTCAACGGGTTTGGGGCTCCCAATAGCAATTAATTCCTGAACATCGGACATGTTTCCTTGGTATGTCCACCTGCATGGCACCAGGTGCACCAAAGATCATCGTGATCTTCCTTAGCCTTTTTTATATCTTGCAGTTGGAGCTTTGGGTTGGCCAACTGTGCTTGAATCCAGTTCATTCCGACTGCACTTTCTCCTAATTCTGATGCCTCCAATTTCATTGCAGTCTTCAGAGCACTCTGCATTGCAATTTTTTGTTGCATTAATGGTTGTCGGATATGCGGGACAACCACGGCGATGAACCATTCCTTATGTTGAACATCGCTCATCTGAAAACTGACCCAAGCCATTAATGTCTTAAACCGCTGATCAAAGTCCCAAATCGATTCACTGGGGAACTGTTTGATCTCTTTCAATTCAGTAATATACCGAGCTTTAGACTTTGGCTTCTTGAATTCTTAAAATAACCCTATTTGGATATCATCCAATGTCTTTGCAGTACCTCCCTGAGGGACCCGTGTGAATCTCATGAATCATTCCAGTGCACAGCCCCTCAGAGTAGTGGCCAGGTGACTTTTCTTGAAATCATCATTGACAATTTGTCGGGCGGTCCAGATCGCCTTACATAAGAACCAGTACTGCTCTGGATCATCAGTTCCATTTCCATTGAATATCGGTAACTTCATTTCATCACCCACCATTCTAGGCCTTCTTCCTCCTGCTAGTGCTCTATTACTAGACTATTGCTGACACATCAGGAAAGTCGACGTAGAATGCACATTTCTTCCTTATGGTGGAGTAGTGCATGGAGGTGTAGACATGTTAGTGTTGGGGTTTGATCATGTCATCCTTCCGGGTGTAGCGTGGGCCTGGTTGTCCTCTTCGTCACAAAAAGGTCGCTTAGTCCCGTGTTGTTATTCTTCATGGCATCGCACTTCGATCGCAGCAGGACCTTCTCCCGTCCTCTGCCTCTTCTCTCAAAACCTTGCTCCTCCCCTCTTACAACCACTTGTTTCCTCGGAAACCTTCACATTTTCACCAGAACTCATGCCCATCTACCCCTTACCTTCTCATGCATCTCCCCCCTTCCATCGTGGTGCCTACATTCTCCACACACCAGAGTTCCACTAGTCTTGGTTCATTTTTAGAATACCTTTTTTCACAGAATAGTTGTTTAATTGACATATGCAGCGACAACAAGAATCTTCCTCGAGTTCCACTGAAGAACTCCCTTTCCGCTTCGTTAAAATATTTATTGGCGTCAATGGAAAACTTGATGATGTATCCTTCCAAGATACTATCCAACCATACTTCAACTTCCCGTGATGCCTTATTGTTGGTTTCTTGCAACTCCTGGATCAGCTCTAAGGTCCAGGATGTCGGCTCTCCTCCTTGGAAGTTTGTCTTATTCTTAGTGAATTTTTCCAGCCATTCATGCAAAAATATAGGAAATTCACAAAAGAACCATTCATGAGGACCATCATAGATATACCTATCCAACCAGTGTCCTGTCGACAGCTTTGTATTTTGATTTTCAGCTTCAGCAAACACCCGCAATTTTAGGTCAAACCACCCTTCGATCTTCGATCGGGTCAGGTGCCAAAACATAACCTCCTCTTAATAAAAACTCGGTCCTGGCAACGAAACCATTTTTTGGTGAAACTCACCAACAAATCCTCATCGACAGGGGTTTTCACTCTCTCGACGCCGAACCAGCGCAATCTCCCTGAGCACTGGCCTAGACAGGGTTTACCCTGCCCGGCAATGTCTGCAGAGCGGATGAAGTCTCACCCAACATGTTCAAGGGAGAGCTCTCATAACTGAGTTTTCAGTAGTGGGGACGGAGGATATGGGGATCCGACAAGGAGACACCATAACTACTAGATCAGAGCTTTGCCATCAACGTTAAGTCATTTCCACAACTTGCAGAGCGCATCCAGAACTTATGCAGACATTATTGATTCATTTCCACAGCAGCATACAGTTGTCACAATACTGCTAATACCGTAGCATTGTTCATAAAACAAACTCATAGTGCAACAGAACATAACAGACTTAAAAGCAGATTGCATCAATATAGCAACCAGAGATTAAATCACAACAACATGATAACAAAGCAGGTCACCACATCATAACAGATTAGATCACAGTAGTGATAACATACAAGATTTGTGCAAAAACTGTCATATCATATTAATCTTATGTAAAGGATCCAAATTACACAATTCTTCTCCAAAACCAAAGACTACATACATAAGAAAAACCCAGATAAATCGTAGATACATAGGAAATTCTTCAAAAACCAGATTGCATAGACCTTAGGCGATAATTATCCTCTAATGCGATTCTCCTATGATGATCATAATCCTTCTTTTTTCTCTCTCCTTTTCCTTATTTTTCTTTCTACTACTTGCAAAACTAGATCTATAAATAGGCTTGCACCTTTACATTGATGTTTGTTAAACTAGTAGCAACAAGGAAGGTCTTCCCACATGCATTTGTTCTTCCATGCAGAAGACTTAAAATAGGAAGCCAATTGTATTTAATTATTTTTCCTAAGTTTACTTTGGAAAATAACTAAAGTGATCTAAATTAACTTTAGTGAACCACTATTTAAAGTGAAAGTGAAATTAGGGTTTTTTCTTTACCACTAGTTAAAGTGAAAGTGAAATTAGAGTTTTCGCTTTACCTTAAGTTATATAAGAGAGATCAATTGGTGGAGAGAACACACACTTGTATTTTGACAGAGACAGGATACAGACACGGAGAGAAAGTTAGACAAAGGATTTAGCCGAGAAGACGGAGGAGCGAGCAGCAGGATCATCGAGCTTTGTACAAATGGGTTGTACACTCACATAGGAGAGTGTTGAGGTTTAGCTGGGATTTACCTAGTGATTCTACTGGGTATTGCATTTGCCAGGTTTGGGTGAATTTGCAATTATTGTAAAAGTTCCATATTTTCTCATAATAAAATCTATATCTGACTGCTGCACCGATTTTTCCATCTTGGGTTTTTCCGAGGGTTTCCATACCCAAAATAATAGTGTCAATATTGTGATGTGATGTTGTGAGTTATTTCTCAGTTTTATATTCCGCTACATACTGTAAAATATATTCATGTGTGGTTATCAGTTGATATTTTGCATGCACTGTTTAGCCCTATTTGAATATTCAAGGAAAATTTACATGGTGTCAGAGTTCTTGTGAGCTAAAGTTGAGAGATTTGCAGCAGCAGTGATAGATCAGGGGCAGATCTATAGGAAGACACAAACCTAGAATTCCATATCTAGGGTTTGAAAAGTACACTTCACTATGGTCGTGCAGTTGAGAGTTGAGGATAGACTCCAGGGTGCTCAGAACTTTCCTACATGGAAAGAAAGGATCACAAGGATCCTGGACGTCAGTGATGTAGAGCAGCACATTGAATCCACGAAGGTTGCACCCATAGATCCAGCAGATTTAGCAGCTTGGAAGAAGATTGATTCCAGATCCATGTTGATTATCATGTATGGAGTGAAGGACCATATAGTCCCTCACCTTTCTGGTAAGAAGACCGCATCAGAGATGTGGACGGCTTTGGAGAGTCTGTACTAAAGCAAGAACAAGAACTGCAAGATGGTGTTGCAAGAGAGGATGCGCAACACCAAGATTTCTAAGGGAGAATGACCTGTGCCTTATCTCACAAGGCTCACACAGATCAGAGATGAGCTTGGAGCTATTGGCTCTAAGACAGTGGATGAGGAGATAGTTCGGATGACCCTCAATGGCTTCTCTAAGACATGGGACACCTTTGTCAAAGGTGTTGTGGCTAGGGAAAAGCTCCCTAATTAGCAGAGACTATGGGATGACTTTGTGTAGGAGAAGACCCGCATGGGTCAAGGATCAGGCTCATCGAGCAGTGCCCTATGGATTATGCATGAGGAGGCTCTAGCCCTTACATGGAAGAGCAAGGGGAAGGCAAAGAGGAAGAAGGATGGTAAGAAGAAACTTAACGTGTCAAAGGTAAAGTGTTTTATCTACCACAAACATGGACACTTTGCCTCCCAGTGCCTAGATAAGAAGAAGAAGAGTAATACTCAGATGGCTGGATCTGCAAAGGTGGATGAGTTCAACAGGAACTTCGATGAGGAGTTATGTTTGATAGCTTGCATGGCAAGCACCACAGGGAGAAACATATGGTGCATTGATAGTGGAGCATCTAGTCACATGACTGGACATAAGAGATTCTTTAAATACTTGCAGGAGGGTGGAACAGGGATCCACATTAAGCTGGGTGATGATGCACGGTATCAGGCGTAGGGAGTTGGCACTATTTCATTGGAGAGGGAGTCTAGAAAACCCCTCAGTTTTGCTGATGTGTTATATGTTCTAGGACTAACCAAGAACCTTATATCAGTCTCCACTCTGGAGGACAAGGGATATGAAGTGAATTATTTCTATGACCATAGAGTGTATATCAGGCCCAAGGGGTCAGATAGGAGCTTGGATCGGATGATTGGCAAAAGGAGCAGGAAAGTGTACAGATTACACTTTGAGACTGCAAAGGCTCTAGTTAGTAGCAGCAACAGTAGTCAAGGTGAGTTATGGCATAGGAGGATGGCACACTTCCACCATGGAGAACTGAAGCATTTGAGACATGCAGTCATTGGAGTTCCTTAGGTACAGGAGGAAAATCATAACCATTTCAAAGGTTGTCCTTTGGGGAGGAACATCAAGAAGCCTTTCCCACAGAGTGAGCACAAGTCTAAGGAGCCCTTGGACTTGGTCCATTCGGATGTATGCGGACCTATGAGTGTCCATTCATTTAGTGGTTATAGTTACTGCATAACCTTCATTGATGACTATTCCAGGAAAACCTGGATCTATTTCCTGAAGGCCAAGTCAAAGGTCTTTGAGAGGTTCCAAGAGTTCAAGACTCTTGTGGAGAACCAAACAAGAAAGAAGATTTGAGTGTTGAGGATAGACAATGGGTGTGATTACACTTCCAATGAGTTCATGGAGTATTGTTCAGCTGAGGGGATTAAGAAGGAGCACACTGTACCCCATACCCCACAATAGAATGGAGTTGCAGAGCAGACGAAGAGGACTATGGTTGGAGCAGCCAAGGCCATTGTATTTGATCAGGGATTACCACTATTCCTCTGGGCCTAGGCATACAGGACTATAGTATACATTCAGAATAGGTGTCCCCACATAGCCTTAGGGAGGAAGACACTAGAGGAGGCCTTCACAGGCACTAGGCCATATGTGAGTCACATTCGCATATTCGGGTGTGTCTGCTATTGTCATGTTTATGCTGAAAATAGGAAGAAGCTGGACCTTTCTAGAGAGAAGGGGTTACTTGTTGGTTACAGTGAGATTTCGAAGGCATATAGAGTTTACATTCCTTCTCACAGGAGGATCATTGTGAGTAGGGATGTCCATTTCGATGAGGACAGGGCCTTACAAAGATCTCTAGAATTACCAGCAGAGCAACAGCCAGCATAGGAGTCAGGAATCAAGTTAGAGGAGCCAGATGTACATGTACAGGTACATACACAGAGCACATGTTCTAATGGTCAGAGGGAGTCAGGTGGATAGGATCCTTCAAGCATTGACTTGAAGGATGAGTTGCAATAGGAGACAGATATCTAGCAGCCGCAGCAGGTTGACACTAGGCTAAGGCCTAAGTGGTTTAGATCCACAGTGCAGGATTCCAGGCAGGTAGATCCTCCATAGACATCTTTTAAACCGAGTGTACCACCAGAGAGGCTTAGTCATATGGCACTGATGACAGAGTTGATTAACTCTGAACCTTCCAACTTCAGGGAGGCTGCACAACATGATGTGTGGCAGGAATATATGGTTAAGGAGTATGACTCCATTATGAAAAACCAAGTATGGGAGGTTGTGCCAAGGCCACAAGGGAAAAAGGTTGTGGGATCTAGATGGATCTAGAAGGTGAAGCAAGCAGTAGATGGAAATGTGGAGAAGTACAAGGTGCACTTCATGGCAAAGGGGTTTTAACAGAAGGAGGGTATTGATTATGAGGATACCTTCGCCCCTGTTGCTAGGTATTCTTCCATTCAGACCATTATCTCACTAGCAATTGAGATGGGTTGGCGTGTCCATCAAATGGACGTCAAGACTACCTTCCTCAATGGATTTATATAGGAGGAGGTGTATATTGAGCAGCCAAAGGGGTTTTATGGGGATAACAGGGAGACACATATATGCATACTGCATCGAGATCTCTACATGCTCAAGCAGGCACCTCAAGCATGGTACTCAAGGATTGACAGTTATCTACAAGAGATGGGATTTCAGCGGAGTGAGGATGACCACAACCTGTACTTCTTGATAGGTGAGGTGCCCCTCATACTGGTCTTATATGTGGATGATCTCTTTTTGACAGGAGATGAGAGGCTGATTGGAGACTATAAGTCCAACCTTACAGTAGAGTTTGAGATGAAAGACCTTGGGCTAATGCATTACATTTTGGGCTTGGAGGTTTGGCAGAGAGATGGATGCTTCTTCATCGGATAGGGGAAGCATGCAATAGAGATCCTAAAGAGATTCAGTATAGAGGACTACAATCCTATGGCCATACCTCTAGTTTCCAACTGGAGGAAGATTGATGCAACAGGGTTAGACGAATTTGATCCTACCTTGTATTGTCACCTTATCAAATCGCTTATGTATCTTGTCAACACTTGACCAGACATCAACTTTGCATTCAAATCTTTGATTCAGTTCATGGTGGACCCTCAGAGAGTGCATTGGATAGCTACGAAGCACATACTTCACTACATCAGAGGTACAGTGGAGTATGGATTGGTTTATGAGCACAGGGGGAATGTACAGTTAGCAAGTTTCACAGATGCTAACTATGCAGGATGTGTAGAGGACCAGAAGAGTACTTCAGGTTATTGTTTCAGCATTGGATCAGCGGTTGTCTCTTGGTTCGGTAGGAAGCAAAAGTCAATTGCATTGAGCTCAGTAGAGGCTAAGTACATGGTATCCAACATGGCTGCTTGTGAGGGTATGTGGTTGAGGAAGTTACTTCCAGGGTTGTTCAAGTGTGAGCTAGAGGCTACAATAGTTCATTGTGACAATCAGAGTGGCATCAGGCTATCTTAGAATCCAGTGTTTCATGACCAGAGCAAACACATAGACATCAGATACCACTTCTTGAGAGATTGTGTTCAGAGGGGAACCATTCGGTTGGAGTACATACAGATTGATAAGCAGGCGGCGGACATTTTCACCAAGGCACTTTGCAGACAGAGTTTTGTGAAGTTCAGGGATAAGTTGGGGTTGACCGAATCCATTCCTCGTTGAGAGGGAGTGTTAAACTAGTAGCAACAAGGAAGGTCTTCCTGCATGTATGTGTTCTTGCATGCAAAAGATTTAAAATAGGAAGCCAATTGTATTTAATTATTTTTCCTAAGTTTACTTTGAAAATAACTAAAGTGATATAAATTAACTTTACTAGTTAAGGTGAAAGTGAAATTAGGGTTTTTGCTTTACCACTAGTTAAAGTGAAAGTGAAATTAGGGTTTTTGATTTACCTAAATTTATATAAGAGAGATCAATTGGTGGAGAGAACACACACACTTGTATTCTGACAGAGACAGGATACAAACAAGGAGAGAAAGTCAAACAGAGGATTTAGCCGAGAAGACGGAGGAGCGAGCAACAATATCATCGAGATTTGTACAACTGGGTCGTACACTCACACAAGAGTATGTTTAGGTTTATCTGGGATTTTCCCAGTGATTCTGTTGGGTGTTGCATTCGCCAGGTTTGGGTGAATTTGCAGTGATTGTAAAAGTTCCATATTTTCTCATAATAAAATCTATATCTGACTGCTGCACCAGTTTTCCCATCTTGGGTTTTTCCGGGGGTTTCCATACCCAAAATAATAGTGTCAATATTGTGATGTGATGTTGTGAGTTATTTCTCAGTTTTATATTCCACTGGATACTGTAAAAGATATTCATGTGTGGTTATTAGTTGATATTTTGCATGCACTGTTTAGCCCTAGTTGAATATTAAAGGAAAATTTACAATGGCCCACTTCTAACTAACTTATAACCGCTAATGACCTATTGCAGCAAAACTTGGTCAAATAATATATAAAATATTCAAAGCGGTTATTCTTCCGCCCATCGTGTTGATCTGGCCTTGTGCGGTACCGTGTGAGCTTGCGTAGCCGCCGCGATGTTGCACAACTCACTTACCAAAACCCCTGCCAACAAGTAAGTGGGATATTGTATTTGCAAGTCCATCACAATGGAATCTTGGTAAAGGTGGATCTAACTCATATAACAAAGGATTGATAAATCATAGCTAAACTCATGACAATAATTCCAAACCACAAGTGAAGAAGGACACCAAAAAGTGGTGTGATTTCCACAAAAGCCTCTAGCATAACACCAACCAATGTCGCTTGAAGAAATAACTATTGGAAGAGATGAAATCCTCATATTCATAATCAAGATTAGTATTTGATGTGGATAAATATCAAGAAAAACATATCATTGATGTGTAACCCAACACCACGATCGTGATTGCAAAGATCCAACAATATGAGCTAGAGGATCTAGAGGAAGGGGATCAACTCTTCCACTCATAGATGTGCATGAAGGGGACTCTGATACATTTCATTGTTAACAGTGATAGCTAAAAGAACCCAATCTTGACCAATATCATCAAAATATTGAATTTTATGGGAACACCTCACCCCCAACCATACACCATTGGATGGTTGATTTATGGATGAGACATTTACGTTAGTCAGTAATGTTTCCTATCCTACGGCATAAATCCCTTCCAATATTAGGTACTGTGTGATTTTAACACACTTGAATTTTGTGATATTCTTTTAGGGAAACCCTATATGTGGAAATGTCATGTTGTTTATGAGTCTAGGTCTCATGTGTCATTGTTACTTTGTGAGGCCAATTCTATAGGGTACCTGATGTTGTTTCAACTATTGCAATTTCCTTCATCTTGATAAAGAAATGTCAAAATTTAATCTCTCAAACTGGGAAATTTGTCCTCTTCATGGTTAGATCAGAAGAGGGATGAAAGTTAAATGAAACCACAAGAGCCTCAATGTGATTTCTCTCTACACAACAGAAGAAGGTGAACAGGATTGTAATGTAGAAGAATACATAGATATATTTTCCTCACCGAAAGAGGTTCCTATGCACTACCAACCCAAACACTTAGTTGATTTGATATCTAGTGCTCCCTTACCTAATGGCCCAATGTAGAGGTGCTCCCTTATAGAGAATGAAATTAAACGTTATATTTAAGAGCTTGTCGAAAAGGGTCACATTCTACCAAACTCCTCACCTTGTTGGAGCCCAATTATGTTGGTGTAGAAAAGGGATAGCACGTGGTGAATTCACATTGTTTACAAATCCATGAACAATATCACTGTCAAGAATTGATACCCAATCCCTTATATTGATGATCTTCTTAATCAACTTAAGGGTGCCAAGTTCTTTAGAAAGATTAATATGAAGTCAAGATGCCACTAGGTCCCAATCGAGCAAAGTGATATGTGGAAGATGTTGGTGTCTTTTCTGTTGACCCATATTCATACTTCCATGTCTGTCAACAAATCCCAAGATATTGGCCCAACAGAGTATAACTCTGTTGGCAACATCTGCGACTTAAGTGAGATCTCACCTTAGATATCTATGGGGACTGCCAAAACTAGGTTTCTGCATTATGGAAGGGGTTTTATTATCACAACATCATCATGCCACTCGAATGAAACCAAGGAATGGACTTCTAGCGTCATACATACATCAGAGAATAAAACATATTGATCTGTCGAAACACATAGACAACATGTAATATATATAAATTCTAACACATATTAATCGGCATTCCACACTATTATACCATTAGATATCCAACAAACTCATAATAGTTAATTCACAACAAACATAGATAGTGCACGAATATCAAAGACACAAAGACACATATTAACATGGAAAACCTACAAAGGCGCTCTTCATCTGGCATGAGTAATGTTTAAACGCATTTGGTCTATGCACACAATGTGAAAACTCTTCTCTAGATCTTGTTTACAATCAATGAGTTTTTTATTCTTCTCATGCTCTCATGTTTGTTTATAAGAAAGTGTATGATTCTGATGGTTGTTTTTCTTTTCTTACTGAAGGAGCCCGAGGCTTACTTAGCTTTTTCAAAGCTAATGCATATTTGATGCTTGTACAGGACTCACAGGTAAAACTTACTTCCAGGTTTACAATGTAAGTAATTAGAACTTGGAATACCAAATGAGTAAGATAGAAAATATCCTTAAACTCTATTTAAAGTCTAGATTATCGAAGTGGAAGAGTTCCTATGCCTATATCAAAGACTACTCTACCTAGGTAACAATTTGAGTTGATAGCGTGAATATTTGTTCTAAACACTTGAATTATATGATTGATTGTATATGAATATCCAAACATGCTTTTATTTATTTTTGGTACTTAGAAGCCCTAATACCTTCCAAATGATTTATAACTATGGATTTTATCCATGTTAACCATAGAACTTACCTAAGAATTAACATTCTTATCTTGGCAACTAAAACTAATTACAAAGAAAAGACAAACCTAGGCATATATATTCAATGTATAAAAATAACAAATACAACCTAACAAAACGTCAACATGCATAACCTAGTAACTATAAACTAGTTGAAAGCTTCAAAAAGCGTTAAATAGTTTGTTTATTTATTAACAAAAATGATAGTATTACTTTATATACTTAGCAAAGTTAACATGCAAGTTCAAACTATAGCGATACCAAAACTTATTTCAAGTGTGCTGGCATCCATGTGGTGGATTCTCACTCAATGGAGGGTTTTGGCGATAAACCCTAAGCGTTTACATTATGTTTTTCCCTAAAACGCGTTTTTATTTTCAACGGCTGTTTGTTTGGATGGAGAAATGAGCCAACAGGCCCTCGACCTCCTCAGGTCTCAACGTTATCATTCTTGTCTTGGCTATGACATTATCATGTTGGTGTTCTGGTTATTCACCATTACTGTTTCCCTCAAACTCGGTCATGGCATTAGCAAGCTCACTTCTCTAGTTCTTTTCCATTAATGTTTCCTTCAACCTCGGTCGTGGCGTTAGCAAGCTCATTACTCAAGTTCTTTGACATGATTGTTTCCTTCAACCTCGGTTGTGGCATTAGCAAGCTCACTGCTCAAGTTCTTTGACATTATTGTTTTCTTCAACCTAGGTCGTGGCGTTCGCAGGCTCATTGCTCGGGTTCTTTGTCATTACTGTTTCCTTCAACTCAACGTTTAAGCTGGTAAGTCGTAGAGAAAATACTCCAAGCATTTTTATTTCTTTTACTTATTAAAAACTCAGCTATAAAAAAAAGTCCTAAGTGTTTGTTGTTTGATGTAGGTGAATAAATACATTCGAAGGTTTGAAGGCGAAGAGCTGAAGGGTATGAGTGTGAAAGGCTTCGGATAAGCCTCGGTCCCAACCCTGAGGTACCCTTCGTCGTTGGTGTGTGTGGTATCAAAAGTTTCCTGCAGAATCTTACTACAGCCTTCAAAATACTTGTGGTCATTCTTGTTGTTTTATTTTGAATTAGTAAAGGAGGCCATATGGCCATTCTTAGTTATAACCCTTAAGGTTTTACCAAATAGCTATGCCTCTTGTAATATCGAATTAGGGTAAACATAATACCATTTAAAGGTTTTTGTAATCATTTGTTTAAAACTATAAATACATTATGTGAAGCTTCCTCGGCCTCTTTCTCGACCACTGAATATACATTTCGAGGATGCAAATCCGTTAAGGCATTTTGGGTTTTTTTATGAGTTGAACTAAATGGGAACTGTAATGGTTGAAATATTGGTAAATTGAAGACTCTATTATAATTCCTTTTGTTTCTTAAAAGACAGAGCTTACGGCCATAGTGTAATTATCTATTTAGCATTTGTTTTTCCTTTGGTATTTTCGATTTCGCAATGCATTAAGCTTGGTAAAGAGTTTTCAATGTTTTGTTGTAATTTATTCTATGGCTGCAAACTAGTTAAAGTCGTTGGTATTTTAATTGTTGAAAATCTATTTGAGCAACCTGTACTATAAAGAATAATCCTAGGGTTTGGTTTTGAATAAACAGTTTTGATTATTTAGGTTATCTTTATAACTTCGATGATTTTGGTATAAATGATAGTAAATTCATGGTGGTTTTCCTTTAATATAGAAGAGCCGGTAATCTATCATTTTTTATAATGGGATTATGTACGTAGATATGAAAGTTTAGAAACACAGTTTACAAATAATAATAATTAAGTTATATTGATAGTTTACAGTTGGGTTGTACTAAGTTCATAAATTCATTTACTGTAAAATTAATAGAGTGATATGTTTATGATTTAGGTTTTAAAAGTATTAAAATAATGAATGTTTTTTCTTTGTTATGAGTAATAAATAGATTATATTATAGTAGTTATTATTGTATTATGCTACACACTATTTAATGACTGTGTGACATAAACTTGTTGTAATAGACTCTCTGTAATATTCTTAGAGGTTTTGTATAAATGATTAAGTCCTAGAAATCGAAGTATTATGATACTATGTGGAAAAATAACAATAAAACAAAGCTTCCAAAGTTAAATCAGCTACTTGAAAATATTGTTGGTAACTTATTATAAGGAAATATTGTTGATTCATTTCTACATAAACTCTTCAATTTGATAATAATTCAGAACATTGTATCCAAGTATAATCATTCCTATCTATAGCTAAACAATCCTTTTGCACTAGAGTACGTCATCGTAAGATGAGTGGAAAAATGAAAAAAGGAATTTTACTAATTAACCAATCATATCTAATTCTAAGCTCACCTATTATGTTAAACATATACAAGTAAACTTTCCTGAATAAAATGCAGACTCAAACATTCTACTTGCAAATGAAAAGTATCTAAGTAATAATAGTAAAACTAAACATGACTAATTTCATTCCAGTAATTTACTTGCATAAAGATAAATAAGATAACACCATGGAACCTGGTAATTTTTAGAAGAGATAAACAGCCCAAGGAGCCTGATCCACCCAACCTTTTCTTGAAGATAGCTCAAATGCTTGTCTTAGGACCCCCAAACTTGTCCATTGATCCACCAAGATGAATGCATTGTGTGAAGAAATGAGATTAAATACCCCTGCAACTCAACATAAGTACCTAACTACAGTACTATTGTCCTCAGCAGTAAAGAACTCAGCTATCAAGTTGCACTAGTTATGAATGCAGTCTTAAACACTCAAACCACTTCTAACTTTCCCCTCGTCAAATCTCTTGTGCTCCTTTCTCAACTTCATAAATTTCACAAGGTAAAGAATGAAAAGCCTCCTGCTGAATTTGATGGATAGATACATGCATGCCTAGGTCTTTTTTGGTCAGTTTTTTTCAATTAATGAGCTACCTGCTCTATTCCACTTTCTTGGGGAACATGACCACAAAATTAGGGAAGTTTCCCCCTGCAACAACTAGAAGTGATTGAGGATGCTGCCATGTGTCAATTTTCTCTCACCCTAGTATATTCCTCCTAGTGGGGTAGTGGACACTCATTCAACAGCCTCCTTAGGCTATTTGTCTCATATTTTATTTATTAAATAATAAAATATTCAACATTAATTACAGTCATCCTTGACCCCACTTGGTCAATAGTCATAAACTTTACAATAAAAGTGAAATATAATGTTTTCTTAAACATAAAATGTTATTGAATTTGGGGTATGTGACAAAGGTACCTCGACAAGTTGCTCCTCAGATGGGAGAGCTTCTTCCTGTGACACAACATGATATAGTTCCCAATCGAGCACTACTCGAACTTCTTTTACTGCGACACAAAGAGTATGCAGTAAGTCTACAATGCCACTAACCAAGTCAGTATGTCTTTCATCAATATTTTGTAAGTTTCATTCGCTACTTCCTCCATTCAATCCAAAATGAGATTATTTATCATTTGCAAGACTGACAATTCCAGATGTTCAGTCAGGATTTCACTTCTTATGACTCTTCTTAGATTGTTCAGATATTTTTCTCTTATCCCCCAATTTTGGATATGTCGAGGTATCGCTAGATTCTTATTTGTTGTCGTAGGGGGAGATTCTTGGGCTTTATTCTCCTTTTGGATCTCCTTCCTATTTTCCTGATGGCCCATCCTTTTGCGGCTCAATTTCAGTAGATAGGTAATCATCTACAACAAATTGTATCCACTCTCTATGCCAGTACCAAGCAATTGTTTCAATATATTCAGCGGATAGTTGAAACTGCGAGTCAAACATTGATTTCCAGGGTCTTGTTGTAGACATAAGAAAATGTGGTGAGCCCCGACAAAAAATATTATAATGTGGTAGAACCGTTGTACAGTCTCTTCAACAATCCTTGCATACCTTCCAATGTAATACTAAAGTGCGTCACATTGTAATTATAATTCAATATTGTCATCCCCCTGTCGGTGCGGATTTTTCTTGTCATGCCATAGGTTCTGGTATTGTGCCCCTCGACATGGAACATGAACATCCACCCCAAGGTAGTGCAGTGGCTCTACCCATGTGACAAATGAGATCAAAATTAAAATCCATGAATAATTAAAAGGGTAACACTTTTCTTGAGCATCAGTGGCATCTGCAAGAAATTCATTCAATAGGTAGGTTAACTAGTTCATATGGATGCCCAAAGAAAACTTCTCTATTGCAACAATCATTCTGGTAGTACACTTTTTTGGTTTCATCTTCCTTGGAATTTTGCTTAATAAGACTTTTGTAGTGAGCCAAACAACAATGTCATTGATAGAGGAAATGGAGAAGCCCCTCTTATCTATGGGAAAGTTATATTTTTCTTTCATCTGATTGAAAAGGCCCGTATCCTGTTCCTTTCAAGTGAAGAAGGGCATTGGATCAACCCTTATAAGAGGAATTCCTACGATGGAGGTTATTAGGTCAACATCCACTAATTTTTTTTTATCCATCCAGAGACATCCTCCATGGAAACAGACCAACAATTACTTGACATGCGTATTTATTTCTGTAGTGCAACCAAAATGTGGCATGTGCATCAGTGACAATAATATTGAATTGTGCACTCCTCTTTCCCACTCCATTGGGACCAAGTGAATAGATCCATCTTTAGTCTCTCGCATAGTGGTCATGTGCCATGACATGTCGAGTTCAGGGAACTTTCACAGATCATGGTCTAGAAATCCCATATTTTCATGTATGACATAATGTTTACCATCACATAGACTCCTTTTGGGATGGTTGGATTCACCAATGAATATTTGGCATTCTTACTAATATTTACTTTAGGTGCCTCATTTTTCCTTGGCGGAATATAACTACGCAACATAGTTTTCGACCCAGATCCTGATGCTTTGACATCATGGGGAGATTTTTTTCTTTGTTTATGAGCAGTTTTGCAGCCAAACTGTTTTCTTCTTGATGGGTTGGTTGGTGTCGGTCATGAAACAACTTCTGGAGTCTCTTCAAAAAAAGGCATGGCGGGAGGAACCTCCATGTCAGATGCATGAACAATATTGGTGCTTGACACAAGGATTTCCATAATAGTCAGATGGTTGCAGCTTCAAATTAGTTTCAGACAGATAACTTGGCGCAATAAGTTAGTCACTAATAATAAGCTTTGCGAGTTTTGTTTTTTACCTTCCTTTATTCAGTTGACCAAAGTGTGGATATCCTGATATGGATTTAGCCGACTTCCATTTACCAACCCCTTGAAGGGCGTACCATCTAAATTCTGTAACTGGACTGCACCTCCTTCAGTGATACTGATGACAACATATGGTCCCAGCCAATGTGTTCAAAACTTCCCAAGATGCTTCAAAAACTTACTGTCATATAAGAGGACAATATCTCTAATCTATAACTTCTTAAACTAAATGTGGCGGTCATGTGAGTATTTGTGTCCCTCCTTCTCGGCACACTGATGATATCCTGCAATAAAGTGATATTCTTCCAACTGTACCAGTTGTGGCAATATTTCCTTTACGAAAACAACATCTGTCATCTCAAAAATCGTAGCTATCCTGAGACTAGGTACAATATATTATAGTGGCATGAAAAATTCTTGTCCATAAACCAAACTAAACAGAGTTTGTCCTATCAACTTTTTACAGGTTGTGCGATAATCCCATAATACTACAGGCATCTTTTGATCCCAATAATCTCTCTGAACATTACATATTTTTGTGAATGCATTCTCCAATATATTATTGAATGCTTTGACGACACCATTCACTTGTGGTTGATATGGTGTTGTCTTTCGGTGTTGAATCTGAAAATTCCTCAGTTAATTTGTCAATCAATTGATTCACAAAATGTGTACCTTGATCGTTTACCAAAATTTGTGGGCATACAAATCGAGTCACAACATGGTTAAATAAAAATCTTGCAGTAGTCGAATCAGTACAATCATTTATTGGTGTTGCTTCAGCACATCTAGTTAAGTAGTATATCACAGTGATTATATAACGTGCACCCATTCATTTTCCTGGTGGGTTAATGGGACCCACAAATTCAATCTCCCATTTATCAAATGCCTTCAAAGTCAATTGTGGTACCAGTGACATCTCATCTCGTCGTGATGGTTTTCTATTTCTTTGACAAATATCGCATCTACGACAACAATCTCTATCGTCTGCATGCATACTAGGCCACCATAATCCTTCATGTCATAGCTTGCATAATGTTTATTTCATTGCACAGTGACCTCTTGCCACACTAGCATGTGATTCATTTAATACCAATGGTCTCTCATGTTCCAGAACACGATGACGAAGTATTTCATATGGTCCTATCTTATATAATTACCTCGCAATCAACTGGAAATCTGCAACTTTTACAATTAATTGCTTCTTATGTGTTGTATTAAATCCTTCTGGTGCATATTGTTGAGACTCGGAAATGTCACATTTTCATCCACTTTATCTTCCGCTATTCCTCACATTTCATTGTCCCATTAACCTTTTATCATACCATTTCCATACATATATGTGGGTTTCACCTTATTATTTCCACTTTATTCATTTTAGTATTATAAGTGAGTTTATGATTAAAATATTAGAAATTAAACATGTTTTTCACTAATATCTCAAATATGGATGAGATTTGTAATGTGAAGGATTAATTCAAGAAAAGACTTCTCGAATATCTCCTCCACCATTTCAAGGAGATAATTATTCAAGCTCATTCTAATGAGAAGATCATGAATATTTGGTTGGCATATCCTATTTAGGATTTATGAGAAACATGTGGAGAACTTGTGAGAGACATGTGGAGGATTTCAAGGGATCATATCTTTTAATAATAGGAAATTAGTTGAGAGTGGTTGAGAGAATATTGGATCTCTCATTATGAGATGGTTATCTCCTTCATGTATAAAAGAGAGTGCTCTCTCTTCATTTCATTAATCTTGAATCTTGATTAATCTTAGATAATCATAGGATATAGATCAGAGATAGATAGTAGATTGTAGAAGTTAGTCTTGACTTTGTAATATGGAGAAGGGAATTCTTAGCTTTTGTTCATAATATTCGCTTTGATGCTTTCATGATTTGTCATTGATTCTTGTGATGTAAATTAAGATTGCTTTTATTGTTAATGTGAGCTCACATGTGTTGTCTTGTTGCTCTTCATATGTTGTCTTTCTTTTATGCAATTTACTTCCAGTCATGTGTTTCATCTTCCTGCATTAGATTAGCAATTGCGTGTTTCATCTTAAGGGGGGTTAGATTAGATTAGTCTTAGTTTCACGGCGGGTTAGATTAGCTTAATTTCACTTCAGTCCTGCATATACTTTGCATGTGCTTCGTAAGCCTATGAACCTCGGATTGACAAATTAAATGGTTGGGCAATTACTACAATGGAATTAAAACAACATTAATTCGGCCCAACATTTTGGCGCTGTTGTCGGGGAAGCACGATCGATTGAAGTTTAGTTTGATTAATTTTCTGCAAGCATACACTAGAGTGTGAATTTCAATTTCTACAATGAATGAATTTCAATTTCTGCAAAGAGTGTTTCAATTCTGCAAGTGTGTTTTTCTCGCAACTATGAAGAGTAATTGTTTTTCTTGTACATAGTGTTTTTTTAATTTGTTTCAGCAAGAGTGTTTATTCAAAAATTTTCCATTTATATTTGGGTGTTGTAAGAATCCCTTTTTCAAAATGATTTAACAATGAGTTTAAGCTTCGAATAGCTCACTTAGATCCTTGCGAAAGTAGGGATTTCCTCTCCTCTCGAAGAGGAGATCTTGACAGCAGCCGAGAGCACAATTAATCCTCCAGAAATAGATGAAGAATTAGCATACAAAGAATCATGCACATTTAATGGAGAACAATCATGCGAACAAGAGATCGAGGAGGACCACGAGGAGTTGTAGCATGATTCGACGAGTAAAAACTATGCCTACGAAATCCCTATCGAACAATGGTTTCAAGCGAGTACGAGGTTAGAGCAAATTAGTTTTTCTATTTTTATAGTTAATTCACAGTTACAGCAATTAATTCCACACATTTCGGTTTATCCTCATCTTCTATTTGCAAAATTCACATTGAACATATTCTTATTGTTGTTACGTGAATGGCTACATTGGATAGTTGATTACACGTAACTGTTTTCTAATTCCCAATTAGTATAGAGTAGGTAGGATTTTATTTCCAATCTTTGCTTTCACCTAGAATAAGTATTCTCTCCTCCACGTTTTGTGCAATCGCGAGGATCAGAAATAGGATGACTAAATTGATTTTAGGAAGAATTCTTATTGTTGACGGATGAAAAAAAATTCTGCCTAATCTATTTTTGGTCTGCAATTTGTTCCATTTGCTCATAATTGTTTTTTTTATATAATTTGCAAAATAAAATTTTAAAAGTTCTTTTATTTGATTTTTTAAAATTATAAATAATAATAATATTATTATTATTATTACTAAATTTGAACCTCCATCTTTCAATCTGCAATTAAAATAGTAGGCGCATTAAGCTGAAACAACAGCTGTAGCTGAAACACATAAGTTGTAACAGCTTCAGCTGAAACACATAAGCTGTAATAGCTGTAGCTGAAACACATAAGATGAAATAAGCAATTGCTAAAACACTCTAGGCTGAAACAACACAACTCTGAGCTAAAACTCCTTGTCTTGGTTTTTTGTTTGCATGCACAAAATTTTATGTTTGATTGTTTCAGGCACTCGACCTTTGTTTTGGTTTGAACCTGCAAAATAAACAAATTAGGTGAATAAAAACAAAACCAAGTTTTTCTATGCTGAAACAACAGCTGAAACAGTGAAACACATGTAAGCTTCTCCTTGATTGGATTCGTAGCCATCCTTTTGCTATCATCCTTCATCTTGTAGCTTCCTGAAAATTAACTCTACAATAATGCCTCGGCGAAACCATTTCTGAAATTTTAGTATTTGCGTAAACTATCCATCTGCAAAAGATCCTTCGATATAAAGAACAACCTGCACACAGAAACTGTTAGTGGCATACTCTGAATTGATTGTGAGTAAAAGAAATTATAGGTTGAATAAAATGCCTTAATTTATACCTAAACCTGTAACAAAACAGGGCCGCATGGAATAATTTAACCACTTGACTCCCAAGCTTCAAGATTTCATGCCTCTGATCTTCCCAGCACCTGTTATCTCTCGACCAGCTTGGCAAGCATCTTGACCAAATGGTAATGCGCTCCTCTCATTGATAGTTGTGAAAATATCTCAATCATGGAGAAATACACGCAAGAAATAAATCGATCATTACTTTCCTAGGCCTAGGTAGTTAGGTGAGTATTTCATCTCCATCTAAAATGGAAAGGAATTGAATAAATATGCAACAAATGGCCTGCAAATGGTTGTTACAGCCTTAACCAAAAAAATGCATGCCAGATAAGAAAACCTTGAATCACGTCTCGATTTTTGGGCAAATGGAAAAGAATATTGAAAATCAGAGACATGAGTTTTGTGCGTAACAACCTCATTTACTTGATTGTCAAGGAAATCACCAAACAAAGCCACGGTTTGCAATATAAAACTGGTTCTTCGAGAGGGTATTTTCCAGATTTACTGTTGCGGCCAGTTCTAAAGTTGTTAGCAGTTACGGTTGTGTTTTAGATGTTACAGATCACAATTTGGGGATTCGGTTCCTCATTCCCCTAAGAGAATTTATGTATAAATATGTAATCAATCTCAGTGAGAAGGGGGGGAGGAGAGAAAGCAACCAAATAAATGGCTTGGATCTGCAATTAAAACTGTAGAATTATTTCATTAAGATCGAATAAATGTCTTGCAAAAGCTCCATGCTGAAAGGTTGTAACAGCTGTAGGGGAAACAACAGCTAAAATAGTAAACTCCAAGCTAAAACATCAGCTGTAACAGCTACAGCTGAAACACATAAGTTTTAACAATTGTGGCTGAAATAGTGGCTCAAACAATGTTACGCCTTAAAATTCTCATCGGTTTGAGTCACATCCATGCCTATCTTGAATTATCCTTCATGACTTCATCCTATAGAAATTTAACTCTATTGCGTTAATAAAATAAGAACAAAATGCCTCGGCCAAATCCACCTGCAATCAAAATCAAAATATATATAATGCATGCAGTTCTCCACAACCTGCAATAAACAATAAGATGGAAATTGTAAAAGATAAAACTGACCAGAATTCATGGTCTGGAACAATGCTTCATTTTCATCTTCCAACCTCAACTGCTGCTATTTAGATATATCATTGATGTGCAATTAATTACTCTCGGATTTTGCTATAGTTTTCTTTCGTGCAGGAAATTGTTCTAACCATTGTTGAAAGCTATTAGTTGCTCGGATACCATTGTCAAGAAGGAGAACATGATCACTGTGGCCGTAATGAGAAAAAATAATAACTCGAAACTATGGGCAGGAGCAGTAGATAGATACTTATGGGGCAGGTATGCATGTAATTTGTAATGATTTATACAAAAATTTAATGTGTAAATTGCAGTCCAGGTTTCATGAATCGAAGTGGCTATGCACCTCCTATATTTTCTGTCAATAAAAATCACCTATGCAGAGAATTGAATGCTTTAAAAATTCAATAATATTTGACAATGTACAGCTCTGATCATCTCAAAAATGACAGAAGACACTTAAACCTCAACTCAACACCTACACGATTATTACAGCTAGTTATTATAGGTTTTGGTGGCTGTCGCATCTTGTTGTTGAAGTCAGTTGTCACAGCTGGCTATTGCAGCTAGGCCATTGCAGCTATAGTGGTGTCGCAGCTGGCTGTTACAGCCAGTTGTCACAGATGGCTGTTGTAGTCGGGTGTTGCAGCCAGTTGTTGCAGCTCGTTGTTGCAGCTGCTTGTCACAGCTATGTGGTGTTGCAGCTGGACGTTGCAACTCACTGTCGCAACTCGTCACAACCGCTATCGTAGGTGGTTGTTACAACTATTAAAATTTTTAATTCTAAATTTTTTGTTAAAGAGTCGAGACATTAATGTTGAATTCCTAGGAACGCGGATCGAATAAATTTAATTTTGAGTATTTTTGTCATTTTTCTTTATTTTTGCATTTAATTTATTTTGGTGTGTTATAAAACATAAAACAAAAAGAAGAAAGAAATATATTAAAAAAATTATAAAAATTATTTAGTTTGCTTTATAGAAAGAAAAAATAAAATTAAAAAATTAAAATCTGTGCAAAAGAAAATAATAATAATAATAATAAATCACGAACAATAAAAAGTTAAAAAAATAAAAACAACCAAAACAAAAAAAAAGTTGCAAATGGACGTTTTTCCTGAAATTTCTTTTATGATTAATGCTAAAATTGTTTTCTTTGAGTCACTTCAAGCAGCGATCAATGACTAACCATGAGCGCAACGAAGGCAGGTATAACACATTTTATTTCTTCCTGACATTTTCTTTTTAGCTTATGTACTTCTTTTTGCATGATATGTTTTCTTTTATGAACTTCTTCTCACAAGTTTCATGCTAGGTTACATGAGGTCATGCAACCAGATCAGTTGGGGAGGGGAAAACTATATTCAATATATATTCACTACTAAGTTTCATGCAGGAATTTGTACTAAGTTTTGTTTTAGGTTGAAAGACGATCGCATTTTTCTACTAAAGTGATTTTTCAAGAATGACAAAACTTTTGAGGACTCAATGTTTTGATAGACAACATGAAGGAGTTGTTATTCATAACATTTGTTGATAAACATCATAACGTTGGTTGTTACACATAAACCATTCATAAACCCTTATGTGTCATGAATGTTTACCCACATTTCTCCTTCAAGGCACATTAGTCATCCATACCGGAGTCCACTATTTCATTGCCTTAACTATCATGACTTCACACATGCCTATCTTTCTGAATTGCATACATCCCTTTATCTTTTTCAGTTTATTTTTTGCCTTCTTTTTTCATTCCATTTTTCCTTTTGAATAAAACCAACTCCCTTTCCATGACTACATGGCCTTGCCATATCCACTACTTGACTGTGAGATCTTTTCACTTATATTCCTACCAATCTTTTTGTACCAACTCGAGTTGACTGTTGTGGGATTCCTTAAGGCCCACCTTTCGACAAATCTTGCCCCATCGACCTCAGCACCTTATCTGGGATATAGACTAGAGTTCATTTTGAGTACCTGGAAGCTTGCATGCCTTAAGGGCAAGTTCTCTCACTGAAAATCATGGGAATTCATCAATGTCTCTTGATCATCAGATCTTGCAAGTGGCTCGACATCAGCACATCTATTCGCACTTCGCAAGATGTACTTGGGTACCTTGGTACTCATTGACATCACTGGTGGGTTGTCTTGCATTGGTTAACAACATTCATCAATGGCCGGTAAGCCAATGATTTCTTTTCATGCTCAACATCGACACATTTATTTGCATGACTAGAATTGTACCATCGGGTTTTGTAGCGGGTGAAGACTATACATTCTTTCTTATGACTCCATCAACAGTTGCAGAAACATAACTTCAGATTATGAGTGTACCATAGTTCCACTTTATTCCTTCCACATTTTCCATTATTTATCAGCAGTAGTTCAGAATCCTCCACTTCACTTTACAATAGTTCCAGCAGTTACAACCGCAACAGCATTTACAGTTACATTTTTATCCTGCAGCCGTGACATATTCTCCATGATTCAGTAGCAGCAGTTCTGATTCCTTTACTGCCCATGATCCAACGGTTATAGCCGCAGTAGCAGTGACACATTCCACGATCCAGGCATCAGTTACATTCCTATTGCATCGTTCATCTACTTTTTGGGTAAGTGGGGGTATGTTGTTTTCTAAAATTTAATCATGCAATTCCTTACATGCTACCAATGAATCATTTGGAAATTTCCCTCCCCATGCTCCATTTCTTATTTTCACTTTCACAACCCATGTTAGGTCGCATGAGGACATGCAACCAGATCAATTGGGGAGGAGGAACTATATTCATTCCATTCTTTTCACCGCCATCACCCATTTTTCATCTCATTTACCATTCACCAACATTTCCTTTCTGACAAATCCTCTGTTGCACTTTGCTTTATACACATTGATATACATATTGGCATAATTCGTAAAGATAAAGAAAAAGGCTTTCTTATGCACAAAGATGTCTTCTATGCACAGTGATGTCTTCTTTCCAAATTAATAGCTTATCATTTCCAATGAGCGTATGGATAAATTATTATATAGCTAGAAAACAGATAACAAAATGAATTTGTTAACACAAGAACCAACATTCTTTGTATTCATGGTTGTCACACAAGAACCAACCATAAGGAAAATCTCAGTTGTTACTCATGCATTTCACATCATGAAATGAATGTTGTTAACACAAGAACCAACATTCTTTATATTCATGGTTGTCACAAAAGAACCAACCATAAGGAAATGTCAGTTGTTACTCATGTATTTCACACCCTGGAAACATTCATTGTTAAAAAGACATCATCAATCAAAGCCAAGTTCAGATGCCAAAATTTCTTGAGAATATCCATACATAGTTGCATGAGGACATGCAACAAGTTCAGTTGGGGAGTATGTTGAGACTCGGAAATGTCACATTTTCATCCACTTTATCTTCCACTATTCCTCACATTTCATCATCCCATTAACCTTTTCTCATACCATTTCCATACATATATGTGGGTTTCACCTTATTATTTCCACTTTATTCATTTTAGTATTATAAGTGAATTTATGATTAAAATATTAGAAATTAAACATGTTTTTCACTAATATCTCAAATATGGATGAAAAACATATACTTTGCATGTGCTTCGTAATCCTACGAACCTCGGATTGAAAAATTAAATAGCTGGGCAATTACTACAATGGAATTAAAACGACATTAATTAGGCCCAACACATATATCTATAGTTAAAACATGTAAAATATTTATGTAGTGATCAGCAGTCATCCTAGCTACAAACATCTATGCGTCAGGAAGATTAATGTCAAGATTCACAATCTCTTCTCCACTTTCTAACCTAAACAGATAGTTTGGTCCTGAATTTAGTCGATCCAGTTTGACAATCTCAAATTCAAATTCTTGGAATAGGAGAAGCCATCGAAAAATCCCCCCCCAACACTAGCTTATTGACCAAATACTTCAATACAGAATGTTTTTTATACATCTTGAAGTTGTTAGGATATTTAGACACTTAGGAGTTATTTAAGATCAACTTGTGTAATATATCCGTTAGGTGAAAGTGTGTTTCTTTAGTATGCATTAGTATTCATTTGTAAATATTCTAATCCCACGGTCACGATATGTTCTAGACATAGAGTGATTCGATGGTTCAACTTCTCTTAGATCATACCTACCATTGATCCGTGGCTTAACACCCGATTGGTCTATGATCTCTATTTAAAGAGCATAGAGGGTCCTTGGCTAGTTTATTGATTATGAGAAGCTCATGTAACTTTCTTTCTTTTGCATAATAAATTGCTCCAAGTAGCTATTTGGCTGGGGCTGTGGACTATTTCCCTCTCGAGGGTTTTAACCACGTGACAAACATCGTGTGTTGATTTGTGATATATTTGTGTGAAGCAGTTGCTCAAGGTGTTCGATCTTTTGGAAGTACCCTGTGTACCTAAACATGGTATCAGATATTTTATGAAGAGTCGCTTTCGGTTTTGATCTAGATCTAGAACTGGTGTTGCCGAAACTTTGAAAAGGTTTCTGGTTCTGGATTTTCTATGCATTTTTGGCTTGTGGGAGCTATTTCATTGCGTCCAAAGCGTCATTTCCATTGGGAAATATTTTTCATTTCACCGAAAAATGTTTCTGTTTGTTCCATAAACACCCATTTCGACAAATCTGAAGGTATAATGTTACAGTGACAGATTTTTTTTTAATCTCTCATATTTTATCAGTTTTATTATTAGATTTGTTGTTTGTTTTAGTCTTAGATTGTTTCCTTCCGTGGCTTTGTATGCTCTTTTCTGTGCACCTTGCATGATCGCGGCGAATCAGAAATAGTGAGGGAAAGTTTTTTTTTTCTTGTCTTCTCGGCTACGTGTGTTCTTTGTCATGCAACTTGTGTGATCACAGCAAATTAGAAACAACGAAAAAACTTGAAAACATAGACTTTCCGGGTAAGCTAACCAAGATCTAACCCCATTGTGTGGAAAAAGTTTTTTTGTTTTTGTGTTTCATTTTTTTTGTGATTTGCAGGAAAAGAAAACAAACACGGAGAACGAGAGAGAAGAGTAAAAAAAAAAATACTTCCTCTTTCCATACTTTTACGTACCTTTTAAACTTAGCTCACTTGGTCCAAAGTTGTTTTATTCCTTAATAGGTCTTGAGTTCAAGTCTTATGAAGCTACTTTTTAGTGCATGCAATTTCTATTTTCAAGTTACTTTATTATAAAAGTGCATATCACATAAATAAAATAAAATAAAAAGTGAGCCACTAGTCTATTAATTTATTGCCGCACTATTTAAAAGTAACATTATTATAAAAGTGAACCTCACTTATTCTACAAAAGTGATTCACTTCAAAGGGGGGTTCTGTTTTTTAGTTGGTCAAGTTAATATCTGCAACGTCACTATTGGGGACATCTTCAACATTTTCTTTGATCAAGCATAACTTCATCATCCAGAATCAGTTTTCAGTGTCGTTTTTTTTAAATCGCATATTTTTTCAAGATATTTGCAACCAGATAGTTAGTTTCTATTTTTTTTGAGCCATTATTTTACAGTATGGTCGTCCCTTGTGATATCATACTTACAAGTTCTAACTATTTCTAATGGAAATCTCGTATGAAGGATGTTCTACGAAGTATGGGACTTTTCAAGATAACCTCGGGGAAAGAAACATAACCCACTAATGATGATAAAAAAAATTAAATGGGCAAATAGATGTGATGAAGCTCGTGGATTGATTAGGATGTCAATCTCTACTGATTTGCGATTCCACATATCTGGCATTGATGAACCTGATAAATCTTGGGAAAAGTTGGAATCTGTGTTTGGTAAACACAATGAAATTCGGGGTCACCAACTTGAGAATGAGTTTATTTCCTTGAATCCAAATGATTTTTCATGCATTCAAGACTATTTATCTAAGTATAAAACTCTTAGACTCTTATGTGCAGAATGCAAGATTAAGGAAGAAGACAAAGAATGTATTTATCATATTCTTTCCAAACTTGGACCTGCATATTCTGTTTTTGTATCTACATTCTACTCCATAAAAGAATCATTGACTGCAGCTAGCTATCAAGAGCCTAGTCTTGAATCTTTTTGTGATTCCTTAATTAGAGAGCAAGATAAGCTCATTCATCTTGGAATAATTAACAATGCAGATACATCTAGGAAAGCTTTATTATCCCAACAGAAAGAAAAGTCCAAGCCTCCCAAGAAACAGAATTTTCGCAATAATAAGCCAAACAACAAGGGTCCCAAACCCTCTTAGTCGGCTCCTTTAAAAAATGACAAAGCATCCAACCAAAAAGGAAAGAAGACTAAGCGTCATTGCAATTTTTGTGGGAAAGATAATCATGATGAATCTAAGTGTTTCAAGAAGATGGAAACCTTGGAAGCAGCAATGAAGAAGCACCACATCAGCATAGATTCGTCTTCAGAATCTAACTCTCATGGACATGCACTTTGTGCTTCTAGTTACTCTTATACTGCATCTTCTTCTACTACTTCAAATGAATGGCTCATTGATTCTGGAGCATCTTATCATATGGCTAAGGATAAATCCATCTTTTCTACTATGCATGAATGTAACACCAAACAAATATTTGTTGGCGATGATAGATATCTAAGTGTTGTAGAATCTGGAACAGTTCCAGTAGAAAATGGTCATTTCAGTGATGTACTATGTGTTCCAAAAATTTCCTGCAATTTGTTATCAGTCTATCAAATTACTCATTCAGGTGAAGGTAAAACTGTGACGTTTACACCTCACCAAGTTGTAATCAAGGATTTTAAAAATCCTCAAAATGTCCTTGCTACTGGAACTGTTGATGATATTACCAGGTTGTACAAATTTAACAACTTTGGGTCATCACCTTTTCCTTCAGTTTTTGTTACTCATAGTGATAACTTGAGCAAACTTTGGCGTGAGCGATTTGGTCACTTAAATTATCGCTTATTGCAACAACTATGTAAAGACAATATGGTGACTGGTCTTCTAATGGTATCTTGCATGGATGGTGTTTGTTCCAGTTGTGTACTCGAAAAACATCATCAAGACAGTTTTGACAAACGTGCCTCTTGGCACGCCTCGGTTGCTTTGGAGCTTGTGCATAGTGACTTGTGTGATCCTCTTCCATCTACATCATGTTCTGGTTTCAAATATTTCTTAACTTTCATTGATGACTACTCCAGACACACTTGGGTTTACTTCCTAAAACTTAAGAGCGAAGTATTTAACATGTTCTTGGCCTACAAGGCCCTTGTTGAAAAACAATCTGGTCATCAAATTATTAAGTTAAGATCTGACAATGGAGGAGAATAAGTTAACAACAAGTTCACTACTTTCTATACTGAACAAGGAATCCAACAATATCACATTGTTCCATATACACCACAACAAAATGGTGTAGCTGAACGAAAGAACCGCACTTTAAAAGAAATGGATAATTGTATGATCCAATCTAAGGGACTAAGTCTTCAATATTGGGTTGAGGCCATAAATTGTGCAAATTACATAGTTAATCACACACCCACTAAATTTTTATAAGGTATAACACCAGAAGAAGCATGGAGTAAAATTAAACTAGATGTAAGTCACTTTCGTGTGTTTGGTTGTGAAGCATGGGCTCACATTTTGGATAAAAAATGGAAAGCATTGCAGCCTAAAAGTGAAAAGTGCATATTTGTTGGATATTCTGAAGATGTAAAAGGTTATAGACTTCTTCGGCCACATTCTCATGATATAATCATTAGAAAAGATGTTAAATTTGATGAAAATCTCTTGGCCCACGAGCCTAACTTGGCGGGTGTGCCATCTTTGGCCTACAAGCCTGATTCAGCGATTGTGCCTTCTTCTCCTTCTTCTTCCAACTTCCTTGACAGGTTTCCAACTCTAGTTTCTGATTATGATAGTGAGGATGAAAATCCACCTCCACCTACTCATGTTCCTCCAATTTCACCAGCACCAATACTTCCTCGATGGGTCTGTTCAACATGTGAAGCAGCTAGTGATCTTGCCGATGATCCTAGAGATCAACGTCGAACACGTTCTCAGTTTCAGTGAGCCTCTTCTCTTTTGGCTCAAGTTTTCAAGAATCATGATCCAGAAACTTTTGCAGAAGCTTCAAGAAATCCAGATTGGGATGCAGCTATGGATGAAGAATATCGTTCCTTAATGGCGAACGATACTTGGGATCTTGTTCCTCTTCCAAAAGGAAGAAAACTTGTCAGATGTAAATGGGTCTATAGAACTAAGTATGCATCAGATGTAAGTGTTGAAAGACTTAAGGCAAGGTTAGTTGCCAAAGGTTTTTCCCAAGTTGAAGGGATTGACTACAATGAAACCTTTGCCCCTGTAGCAAAAATGAACTCCATCTACCTTGTTCTTTCCCTTGCAGCCTTACATAACTGGGAAGTCCATCAAATGGATGTCAAGTTTGCATTCTTACATGGTGATTTACATGAGTAAATTTACATGGAACAACCTCTTAGATATGTTCAGAATAACTCTAGCCTTGTTTATCTCCTTAAGAAATCCTTATATGGCCTTAAGCAAGCTCCTAGAGCTTGGTATGCCAAAATGGATAGCTTTCTCCTTGACACTGGTTTTTCTAGATGCCATTCTGACCCCAATGTCTATACCAAGAAAGTAGGAAACCATCTCATCATACTTGTTCTTTATGTTGATGATCTTATCCTTACTGGTAGTGACCCTAAACTTATAACCCATGTGAAATCCCGTCTTAAGCAAAATTTTGAAATGTCAGACTTAGGACATTTGCATTATTTTCTTGGTCTCCAAGTCTTGCAAACCAAAGAAGGAATATTTCTTTCCTAGTCTAAGTATGCTTGTGACCTTCTTCGTCTCTTCCGCATGGAAGATTGTAAATCAGCACCTTCTCCCTTCCAATCTGGAGTCAAACTTTCTGCCACTTGTACTTCCCTTGAAGTAGATGCCACCTTGTATCACTAGCTTATTGGTAGTCTTTTATACTTGACTCATTCCCGTCCTAACCTTTCCTTTGTCGTTGGTCGTGTTGCCAGTTATATGCAAACTCCTCGTGAAAGTCAGTGGAAAGCAGCAAAAAGAATACTTCGATATATTCGAAGTAGAATTCAGTTTGGGATTCATTATAGTACAGGGGGGGAACCTTTGTTGGTTGGTTTCACTGATTCAGATTGGGCCAGTAATCCTAATGATTGAAAGTCTACTACAAGTTATGTTTTCAGTCTGGGATCTGGACCTGTCACTTGGGATTGTAAGAAACAATAAGCTCTTGCTCTTTCTTCAGCAGAAGCAGAATATCGAGCCGTAGTTAATGCTAGTCAGGAAGCTTTATGGCTTCGATAGATCATTTCAGATTTTGGATTCGAGCAGCAACAACCTACTCCACTTTGGTGCAACAATCAAAGATCCATTTCTACATCAGCGTAGCAAACACATTGAGCTACACATGCACTTCATCAGAAATCTTGTTCATGATAATGTTATTGAAGTGCTCTATTTCCCTATAGATGATCAAGTTGCAGACATCTTCACCAAGTCTCTTACAGAAGCGAATTTTTCTAAACTTCAGTCTATGTTAGGAGTTTAGGAATGCGTCCTTAAGGGGGGATAGGCTCTAATGCCTCCTTCCTTCTCCTAATAGTGTCACTTTTGTAAATCCTTCAATCCTATCCCAAGTTGTTCTTAAGGGGGGGTGTTAGGATATTTAGACACTTAGGAGTTAGTTAAGATCAACTTGTGTAATATATATGTTAGGTAAAAGTGTGTTTCTTTAGTATGCATTAGTATGCATTTGTAAATATTCTAATCCGACGGTCACGATATGTTCTAGACATAGAGTGATCCGATGGTTCAATTTCTCTTAGATCATACCTACCATTGATCAGTGGCTTAACACCCGGTTGGTCTATAATCTCTATTTAAAGAGAATAGAGGGTCCTTGGCTAGTTGATCGATTATGAGAAGCTCATGTAATTTTCTTTCTTTTGCATAATAAATTGCTCCAAGTAGCTATTTGGCTGGGGCCGTGGACTGTTTCACTCTCAAGGGTTTTAACCACGTGACAAACATCACTGTGTTGATCTATGATCTATTTGTGGGAAGCAGTTGCTCAAGGTCTTTAGTCTTTTGAGAGTACCCTGTGTACCCTAATAGAAGTGTACTCCCATTAGATAATGTTGAAACTTTTGGAGAGTGTATACCATATCAAGTCCTTAACTTTCGATAGTCATATAATTCTTTTCTGACGTCAACAATTTTCTACTAACAAATGCAATAGGGTGATCAATAGAACCCTCACTTGGATGTGCAAGTACAACACCAAGCGCGATAGATGATGCATCGACATGTACATGAAATTCTTTTTTCTAGTCTAGAAATACCAATATAGGTGTTGTAACCATCTTAATTTTAAGAACATACAAACTCTCTTGACATTATTCATTCCATTGAAACTTGACATATTTTTTCAATAATTTTTCCATAGGAGTTGTAACCTATACATATCCTCTGATAAATTTTCTATAATACCCTATATGTCCCAAGGTAGTTCTCAACTGTTTGATTATCGTGGGTGATGGTAGGTTGACAATAATCGCAATCTTGGTAGGGTCCATTAGTATTCCATCTCAATAAACCACATGACCCAGCAAGATTCCAAAAGGGGCACAAAAAATTCACTTCTTTAAATTAAGAGAAATATGGACTCTGTACATAGGTCGAGCATCATTCTGAGACTCTTGATGTGATATTTTACTAGTCCATATATCGTCCAGTCATCAAAGTATACTTCAATAAATTTACGAATGATATCTTTAAAAGAAGTTATGAATATTATAGAAAAAATAGTGGGATCATTCTTGAGACCAAATGGAATTACCATGTATTGGAAGCATCCCCATTCTGTCATAAAGGTCATTTTGTACTAATATTCCTTTGTAATCCTTGTTTGATGGTAACCATAGAATCCATTAGTGAACGAATATACTTCTTGTCCTTTGATGCTCTCCAACACTTCATTTGTAAATGGGTTCGAAGATGGATCATGCAGGAAGGAATCATTTAGCTTCCTCAGGTCAATGTAGATACAGACTTCACCAGTTTTCTTGTCTTGCAATACCATAGGACTAATCCATTCAGATTCCTCGACAGGTTCTATAATGTCTGAATCTAGAATTATGTCTAACTCTATCTTGACTTTTTCTTTATATCTTGGATTGAGTATGTATGGTTGTTGTTTGTTAGGTTTAGCGTATAGATTTAGGGGAATCTTCATTTCTCTAAGATCACCAACAACTCCCTTGATTTATAAAAGAATTGGGGAAGAGATCTTAGAATTTATGTAATAAATCAATAATATTCCCTACAGTCTCATCATCATAATAGTCTCTGATATTGGAAAAATTCGGGTTCTCTAGAGAACCAATATTTACTTTCTTTACTTTATGAGGATTCAGAAAATTGTCAATTGATACATCTGACCCCTCCATTCCTCGAGTACCCTCGGATTTAAGAATATTTATATCATGTGGATCATCATCATGAGGTTCACCTATTATATTGTATCACTCCATCAAATGTTGAACGGTCGCACTGCTCTAATGAAAACTTTTCATCGACACAATAATGTCTTCAAAGATATTAGTTTTAATCATTTGCAAAGCAACATCAATTATCGGATTATAATCGACAAACCCATGTTTATTCATGAAACTGGAAACTAGCTCTTCCCATTCAACTCTTTCTCATCGCATCTCAACTGACGTATACCAATTTCTTAGTACCATGTCCACTGTGTGTAGGAATTGATGAACCCATTCCTATCATGGCGACGTCTCCCATGTCGTATGACAATGCTCAATATGCTCAATAGGATTAGCCAGTCTTGTATATTTATGACCAGTATAGAGAACTTCCTCTCCAAATTGGACTTCATCAACCTTCGACATTGAGGCCATTCTGAAATATACTAATTATGAGAAACCCACCATCTTGCAGGTGTAGCCTTCAATATAACATCCAGGGCTAACAAGTATTGAGGTTTAGATACTTTCTGTTGATACTCTATAAGAAAGGATTCCAAGTTAGGTAAACCTTCATAGCTCAGTATATCACATACATCATCACCTACTTGCTGCACATATTTTTTTATCCTTGCACATTTTCGCATTGATCCTTCATGTAGTCGATTCTTCCAGTTCTCCAAAGCTTCTCCTGAGTCCGAGCAGAAGGAACTAATACTTCACCAACTAAGTTTTTGATTGATTGTCGGATTAACATATTCATCCATCGTAGAATTGATATTTTATATATGATCTATATATCCATCTTATCCTTCACTATTTACCTGCTCGACATATCTCTAGCCTTCCAGAGATCAATTGGAGCGAACACCCGTAGTTCTATATCCTCAAATGTTAATATCGTCTTCTTAAAATATATCATGGTTTGATTGCCAATGTCCCAATCAATCCCCAAAAGTGTGAGATGCAGATTTGTATCATCAACAATGTCTATAACCTAAAAATATGCATAGGTCTAAATTCCATCTATTTTGATAGGAACTTGTGTCAATCCACCAATAGGCAGAACCTTTGACTAGTTAGCTAATCTCAGTTGAACATGAGACCGTACTAGTCTCGTCTTTCCCATACTTTCCCATGTCATTCTAGTAAGAAATTTAACATATGATCCCAAGTCCAGAATGATACAATACATAAAATAGTCACCTATCTGGGCATTGAACCTTAGCTCGCGACTAATTTTTAGCCTTTTTCTAATGTGTATAACTTTCTTTTCTGGTTGCACACTTGCTTGAGGTTCTTCGACTAAATATGGTAGTTCTACCACATCATCCTTATCTTTTATCAATGCTAAACAAATTTTAAAGAAATATTTTAGCTTACTGGCCTTTTCGATCGGTTTTCTTTGAAATGTATGTTAAAATCGCTGAGGAATTTTCATGATTGGTCCTTCATTCGATATTGGGATGACAACAAAAGTCAACTCTTGATTTCTGTCGACGAAATCATGAGGTGCATCCAAGAACGATTCCTTTTTTTATGGAGATCAAATGACACTTAATTTTGTGGTGTCAGTCTAACTCTTGGTTATTCGTATGGCGCTTCTTGATCTCCTCCAATAACAACACCTCCTCTTGCTATGGAAATAATATTAGGCTCCTGAGGTTCAATATAAATCTTATGAATGTTTGGATTGACATTTTGAGGTGGGTTATGGTTTCCCATGTTTCTGGCCTACCATTTAGCAATCAGTTGGGGGAATTCTTCAACAGTTTGGTCCAAGGATTTACAATATGAACATGTCAATGTAGGATTAGTGAAATATCTAGATAAATATCCAGGTTGTCCATAATTATAACAAATGAATTGGCCCCTTTCATGACCAAATCCTCCTCCTTGGCCTCTAAAAATACTAACCCCCCCCCTCGGGTTGAGGGTATTGTTCTTAAGCTCACTCGACTTGCATATGTTCATCATTTTTCATCAGATATGTGTCAATAGTTTTCTCTTGCAGCAACTTATATGCCTTGAAATCTTTCTCGTCGTGACCCACTAATAAATAGAATTTACAATATAGGATGGCTAGTGCACTTACTATTATGTAAATAAAATAATTCCTCCGACGGATGCCCTCTCGTCTAACAAATTCTACACTGGGTCATTCCTTGTGAATTTATAGGATTTGGTGCTCCTCATGCTATATCATTCATGAATTTTGGACACGAGTCTTTATGATGGGCTTCATTTCTACATCTTATGCACCATAGTTGCTTTTGTACTTCTTTTCCTTTCTTGATACCTTTTATTTGCAATGTGAGTATGGCAAGCTGTGACTGTATCTGCATCATTCTCGCACTAGTTTCTCCAATCGATGAAGCCTACAACTTCATGACAAGCTCAAGATATTTTCTCTGGGATAGAGTATGATGTTTCATCAAGGAAATATGGATATGTGGTAGCATCACTGCAATCAACCATTCTTTATGTTGGACATCTCACATCTGAAAACTTACTTTGGCCATTAGAGTTTTAAATGTTTGGTCTAAGTCCCAAACAGACTCAGTTAACAATTGATTTACCTCTTTTAATTATGTGATGCATTGTGACTCTAACTTGGGATTTTTGAACTCTTCTATCAATCCCATCGGGATCTAATCCAATGACTTCTGAGAGATCCCTATTGGGACCACATAGAATTTCATATTCCAATCAAGTGCACGACCTCTAAAGGTTGTGATCATCTGGGATCTTTTGTAGCCTCATCTTGGACCTGACGCACTACCCATACAACTTTAGATAGTAACCAATATTTCTCATGGTCCTCTAACCCATTCCTATTGAATATAGGCAACGTTATATCACTTCCTTCCATTCTCTGTACTCGTGGTATTGTTGAATTAAAGGTTGCACTAGTAGGAATTCCTTGACTACTATTTCCATTATTATAGTTACTATTATCGATAAAACCACTTGGTGATGTGTTTTTAGGTCTTGAATTAGGTTCTGAGATGTACATGGGGTCATGGGTATGTCGTAGTTTTTATCTGGATCTAGTACATCCTCTTCTACTTCTTCTTCAGATATAAGTTGATATTCCTCCTCTTCATCACAGGATTCTCCACCAAAATGTGGTACCAATTCATAGTCCCTCCTCTCGATCGAATTGCAACTTCCTCTTCTTGTCGAGGTCCTTCTTCTCTTTCCCAACCAAAATATTCTTCCACTCCTTATGTGTCCACCTTCTTGCTCATTCTATCTATTGACAGGAAACATCTCATCTTATTCTTTTCCATTCTGCTCAAAATATTTCTTGCAACATTACCTCAGGTCTCTGCACACAAGGGTTTATCCACTGAACTTCATCATCGGAATCCCTTTTTCACATACCAACACCTTAATCCATAGTTTCAAGGATTTCAAATAGTGGCATCGAGGTTCCTAGAAGAACTCTCTTTTTGTTTCACCGTATGACCTTATAATATTGATTGCAATTTTAGTAATATATCCCTCTAAAATACTATAAACCCAGAAGTTGACAGCCCTAAATATAAGATTATTAACTCTTTTCGGTCGTTAGATCAACTAAGGAATCCACTCTATGGGTGGTTCGCCTTGAAATTTTTCCTTCTAAGTTGCTAGCTTCGACAACCATTCATGCAATAGAATGGGAAATTCACTAAATAAAATCTTATGAATGTCTGTGTAAAGATATTTTTCTAACTAATATGTCGGGCTCAGACATGATCCTACTTTCTTCCTGTGCAAACTCTTGTGCTTTGTTATCAACCCAATATTTAGTTTCTAGTTTCATTAGGTGCCACTTGACTAAAACCAAGGAATGGAATTTCAATGTCATACATACATCAAAGAATAAAACATATTGATCTGTCGACACACATAGACAACATGTAAGATATATAGATTCTAACACATATTAATCGACATTCCACACTAATATACCATTAGATATTTGAAAAACTCATAATAGTTCATTCATAGAAAACATAGATATCAAAGACACAAATACACATATTTAACATGGAAACACATACGGGGAAAACCACAAAGGCACTCCTCATGTGGCATGAGTAATGTTTAAATGCCTTTGTTCTACACACAAAACGTGTGGACTCTTCTCTAGATATTCTTTACAATAATTGATGTTTTTATTCTCTCGTGCTCTCATGTCTAGGTCTCTCTTCATCGGGTCCTTCTCTCTCTCTCTCTGGTCTTCATCATCCTTGGTCAGCTGCACACAGCTTGGATCGAATTTATAAGATTTTTACAATTCTAGTTTTACCCATCAACTGGTTATTAACTGTTAGTCGCGAGGTTGTTCTACTAACTCAGAACATCTTGTTACATTAATATAGGCACTATTAGCCCAGTTTTCAGTCATACTTTATTACCAAAATAGACTATTAGTCTAACTACCTCTTATAAAAACCTATGTCGATCTCCTGGTTTCGACTTGCTCTTCTCCTCTTTTGTCACAGCTTCTTTCGTCATGGTCTTTGCTCATCTTGTGACCATAATATTCATTTCTCCAAAAAAAATTACGCTATATTTTCTTAGGGCCAACAAAAGACAAGATTCAAGTCTAAAGAAATCCTTTTTAGTGTTGGTCATGCCTTTTGGCTTGACTAATGCTCCAAAAAATTCATGAGGGTGATGGATGATATCTTGCGATCATTCACAAACTCCTTTGTGGTCATGTATATGGATGACATCCTCATCTTCAACATGACATGGGTGGAACATTTACAACACATTCAATAGTTCCTAGCACCCTATAATAATACAAGTTACGTGCTAATTTGGAAAAATGTTCATTCAATGTTGAGAGAATTTAGTATCTATGATACATCATGGGTGGTCATGGAGTGCTTGTGGACCCAACCAAGATCCAATTCATTCATTATTGTCCAGCTCTAGTGGCTCTAATAGAGCTCCAAAATTTCTTGGTTCTTGCGAGATTTTATTGAAGGTTTGTGTTAGGGTTCTCTCATATTACTTAGACCTTGAGCGAAGTGACCAAGGATGGAGCCAAATCCAATTTTTCTTAGGGTGTTCCATTATAGAAATCACTCAAGGATATGAAACAATGCCTATACTCAGCTTCAGTTCTCACTCTGTCATACATGCAACAACCTTTCAAGATTGAGGAAAATTCCTCTAACTATGTTATCGGTGTAACCCTCACTCAACATGGACATCCAGTGGCCTATAATAGAGAGACACTATTTGTTTATGTTCATTAGTATCCCACCTATGACAAGGATATGTACTCCATTGTGCAGGTCTGTCAATAATGGAAACATTACATCTTAGGAAAGGAGATCAACATTCACATTGATCACAAGCTCCTGCAATTCATGCAGACTCAGGGAAAGTTATTGAATTACCACCATCAAAAGTGTCCCACATACCTGCAATAGTTCCACCTAAACATCAAGTACAAGAATGTAAACACATATGGAGTTACAGACTGCCTATTTCAACCTTCAATTGCTGCATTAACTGTCTTGCTCAACTCTTGTGGACTCAAGACCTCCAGGCAGCCCTGTACAACAGTGATCCTGAATTTCTCAAACTTTAATGCATGCAAGAATACCATTCTCAAACTTTAATCTCTAGGATGAAATTTTATCCTATATTAGACACCTCTATGTTCCTTTATAAGAAGTGAGAAGTTGATATAGGAGGATAATTATAATCAAGTGGCAAGGAACTTCAGTGTAGAGAAGACACTATAAATATTGCAAAATTTCTACTAGATAAAGCTTTGATGTTGGAAAGTACATCAGATCATGCATTTCTTGTGTTAGTGCTAAATATAGCATAAATAAGAAAGGGTATACACTCCATTTCCTACCCTAGACAGACCTTGGGAATTTGTATCAATCGACTACATGTTTGGCTTGCCTTCAACAACACATGGAAACAACTATGTACTTGTGGTCATTGACAAATTCTTAATGATGGCAATTTTTACTCCTTGTAAGAAGAGAATCACAACATAGGCCACTACTAAGCTCTTCTTAAAGTGTGTTTGGGTTCACGTTGGCCTCCCGTAGACCATTATTTTAGATTGAGATAGTATATTCCCAATTACTTACTGTTCCATTCTATGATTGATGATGGACACCAAGATGACCAAATTGACTTCCTTCCAATCCCAAACCAATGGACACATAGAGGTGGTCAGCAGGATGACTATACATATCATGACGATGTACAACTCCAAACATCCACACACTTGAGATGAGAGACTTCCTTATTGCACCAAGAGTAGTGAGGTACCTACAACCTAGTATGGGGGAGATGTTGTTACACATAAGGTTGTGTAATGTTATGTAACATGACATTCCCATAAAAAATAAAAATAATAAAAAAATTGCAAATGATGTTGGCTTATATATATATAAGGAAAAAAATATTTTATTCATATAGAATAACATGGACTCTTATGGAAGGACTTACAACAAGCTCCCTGAGCTAACCATTCCTCAAATGTTCTTTAAAGGATTCCCTCTTTTCATTAGAGTCTTACAAAATAACAATCTCTGTAGTTTTTTACAGTTCACACAGAATTTCTTGTTCTTCTTTCTTAAAAACTTACTTAGATCCAAGAGCTTATGTAAAACTCGGTATCTTTTATCTATTTCCAAAAAAAATTGTCCCATGAATTTTTGAAACTATTTTGAGATCTAAGCTATAGAATGTTTTGTCTCCCATTGCATTCCTCCTCTACATTAGTTCTAGAACTAGGAGTAATGCGCTCTTTGAAAGAGTATCAACCTCTTCATTTAGCTCTCGGTATACATGTTTGAAGGATATAAATTCAAACCTTTTTATTTGTCTTTCGATTTCCGTCAAAAGATGTTGCAGATGTAGAGATTTTATCTTTATCTTCTGATTTGTCCATTCAATGACCATTTTTTGAGTCTCCAAAGATTTGAATGTTAAAGATGTTCCGAGCCAAAGCTGAATTAAGGACTACCCAAAGTGCATTTAGTTCTTCCTTATTATTGGTGTAGTGTCTTGGACCATATTTGATTAAAATTTTCTTCTCTTTTGGTATATAAAGAATTGCTTCAAATCCACCCAAGGGTGGATCCCCTGGGCTTGCTCCATCAAATAATTCCCAAGGAATTCTTTTATCGATGTTTGTATTTCTTAGGATTCGTATCCTTTTATGTTTTTCCTCTTTTTTATACTCTCATGACCACTACACAATCATTGCACGGCTTATCTCTGTTGGAATTTTTCTATCCATAAAAATTGTTGAATTCCTTGCACACCAGACTCCATAAATAAACAATGAGGGGAAGGAATCAAAACTTCATACTGATGGATTTGTCCACCAAGTTTTGCAGCAGTTTAAAAGTGTATATTCCATCAGGGTGTCCAAGCCGCTTAGATCCTTTGTGGTTGTGTTCCATACCGCCCCTGCATATGGGAAAGACACAAATAAATGACTAGAAGTTTCACAGTTTGCTCGGCACAAAACACACCAGCTAGGGCCTTCCCAACCACGTTTTAGTAGATTTTCCTAGGCCAATAGTCTATTTTTCAGGGCTAACCAAAGAATAATCTTTGCCTTCAAAGGACCTCATGATTTCCATACAAGAAGCCACCACCAATCATTTCTCCAAAGAAGGTTTCAGTAGCTTGCATGTCATAACCCAATTTAGTTGAAAACTCTCCAGTTGAGATATTTTTCGTCCATACTAACTTGTCTAGTTCATTATCATGCAAGGTGATAAAAATAGAATTCAATATGTTTATCAATCTTGTCTATTCGTCTGCAGATTCATTTACCAAGCCTAAATCTGATGTTGATTTCCATGCCTCTGCACGAGAGGATCTATTCTTTCCATCCACTAAATTTTTTATATTCTTCCTCTTTAACAAGGATAAAGTGTAAGGATACAGAGTGTAGTTACCTCCATATCCGACCCATGGGTCCTCTCCTATTCAAACATTTCTTCCGTCTTCAATTTTCCATGCCATCCATTGTCCTATTAGATGAAATGAGAGCACTAATGCTTTCCATCCCACAAATCCTCCTTGGTGATTTTTATCTCAACTTCTGTACCAATCTATTATGGAGGATTTTGGACAGTATTTGGAGATCAAAGTTTTTCACCAAAGATATTTGGCGTTTAACATCAATCTCCGGAGAGATTTGGAAGCTAGATATTGACTGGACAAGTAGGGATTCTTTATTCCCCAACCCCCTAAATCCTTGAGATTTTCCAATCTAATATATTTTTGGGAGAAAAAAAATTATTCATTGAATAAAACATGAACTACTCGTAAGAGCTTACTTAAAGTTTAACCTCATCAACTTTTTTCATACATAAGAAAAAACTTGTTCTCTTTGTGCATAGGAAAAATCCTTTCAGCTTCCCAAAAAAACAATTGAGCTTTCTTAATTTTCCTATTTATACATCAAATGACTTCTGAAAATTAGATTGTTTCATAGGATAGGGAAGACTTCCCATTTGACATTTCTTCAATTTCTATCACCCCTGGTTGAATTAAAAGAGCTTGTTTGGACAGAGTGTCCGCTTCTATGTTCAATTCTCTGTAGATGTGTGCAAAGTCTATCCTTTCAAAGTGATCCTTCAAGTTTTGAATTTATGTTAGGATATGTTGTATATGTGGAGCTCTAATGTAGAGTTTACCATTAGCCCAATCTACTACCATTTTTTAATCTCCCAAAATTTGCATCCTCCTAACTTGTCTGTATTTTTCCATTTTCAAAATTGTCCATAGAGATGCTAGCTCAACTTTATTATTGGTTTCTTGACCAAGAGCGAATTTGATGCATATTTTTCCCTCTGTTGATATATTTAGGACTGCTCCATCTCCTCCTAAGGGAGCTTTTCCTTGGCTCGCTCCATCAAAGAAAGCCCATGGTAAATATTTGTTTATGGCTGGTGCTATGATGATTCTCTTCTTGTTTGTGTTGGGTTGAGCTTATGTTCCTAAACCTTTTCCATTAACACAACAGTGATTACATCAAGAGGTACCCACTTATTTTGGAATTTTTCTTTGTTGTGGGCCTCTCATATATTGTAGACAAAGAGAAATGGAAAGGCTTCATAGCTACATATCACCTCATCTTGCCACCAAGCTTGTGTTTACTACTCCAACGTAGCGTTTAGACCTTCATGCGAGTTATTTGTTTCTAATTTCTGTGTCGTCGATGTCCATACACTTCCTGCATATGGGAACAGAGTGAACAAGTGAGTTGATTGTTCATCACTACTTTTATATAACAAGCATATCCTTGGGCCTTCAAAACCAAAATTTTCAGCACTTCCCAGGTGAGAAATTTGTTATTCAAAACCAACCACATGGTTATTTTTGTTTTCAGAGAACTATGGATCTTCCATAATCTCTTCCACCACCATATTTTATAGCCTTGAAAATGTTCTCCAATTTCCACCTCATAGCATCGTTTCGTTGTTTTCCCTATTTTTGCATTTTTTGACCAAATGAGTTTATCATGTTATGTGTTCAAATGGATGAAATTGGTAACCAACATGTTGACATATTGGTTCCATTCCATGGCTTGTGCCTCTGCTAAGCCAATATCTTGAGAATTTTTCCAACCCCTACTTCCTCTAGATTGAGGATTTGCAGTGCGCACATCTGCCAAGAAATAGATTCCCTGCGTCCTCGTAGTTGTATAACTTGTGCTAAAATTTTGTAATTTTCCCTAGCGCCTTGCCAAGGATCCTCCCCTATCTTAAATCTTTCTCCATTCCCTAATTTCCAGGTGATCCAATTCCCAATTAAAGGGAAGGCCAACACCATGGATTTCCAGCCTATCGATCCCTTATTGTGCGATTTAACTGGGTTCCTTAACCAGACTACTAAACTTGATCCTAAATAGTATTTTGAGATCATGACCCTTCCCCACACTGTGTCTGGGTTCTGGATTAATCTCCATAGAGTTTTTGCTACTAGGGCTTTGCAAAACAAATATGGATTCTTAATTCCCCATCCACCTTGATCTTTAGGGAGTGCAATGACATTCCATTTTACCATAGGGATTCCTTCCATCTGTTTGATTGTTGTCCATAAGAAAGAAAAACAATTATATCTTATCTTTCTCTGAATTCCTTTTGGGATATAATCTATTGATGCCCAATAGATCGGTATGCTCTTCAAAACAACCTTCAATAGCACTAGTATTCCTTCTCTTAAAAGATAACGATTTTCCCATGAAGAGATTCTACTTTCAATTTTTTTGTATAACCAAACCCAATCCTGGAAAGAGTAGCTATTGGGTTTTATAAAAAAGCCTAGGTATTTAAACCCCGTTTCATTTGGAATGGTCTTGTAGGGCACTATCTCTTTTTCCCTTTGCAACATATCTATTGAGAACTCATTGTGTACCAAATTTGATTTATCAATGTTTATTACCATTCCAGTGGCTTTCTTATATTTGTCTAGTAGATTAGCAAATGCCCCAAGATTACCGATGGTCCCTTCTCTGAAAACAATAACATCATCAACAAAAAGGGTGTCTATGATTTCCTTAGTATTGGAGACCTTAATACCTTTAATGATCCTAGTTTCTATTTCACTTTGGATTATCCGACTTAGATATTCTGCGATCAAAAGGAATATAAAAGGAGAGAGGGGACATCCCTACCTTAAACCTCTGGATGACCGAAAAAAATTGGAAGGAGATCCATTTATTAAAACAACAAAAGAATTGGATTGTAGACACCCCATTATCCATTCTACTACCTCCAAGGATACTCCTATTTGGATTAGCAATAATCTTACAAAATTCCAGTTTACTCGATCATAGGCCTTGGATAAGTCCAATTTTATAGCAAAAGCCTTTTGTTTTTCCTTTTTGATTGTATGGATTGTCTCTTGTGCCAAAGACACAGCATCATGTATTTGTCTATTGAAAATAAAACCAAATTGTTCTGCTGAGATGACCTCGCTCAAAATCAATTTCATCTGAAGGGCTATCACCTTGGTTATTATCTTATATATCATGTTGCAACATGATATCGGTCTGAAATCATCAAAAGTATGTGCTTTCTGCTTATTTGGAATTAATTTCAAAAAGGTGGAGTTAAGCATTCCCAACACCTTACCTAACCTTTGTGATTCCTTTGGAACTTCAAGAATATCCTTTTTGAGTAAATCATAAGAACCTACGTAGAATTCCAAGGTGAATCCATATGGCCCTGGACTCTTTCCTTTTTGAAAGGTATGTAGGATATGATTTACCTCTTCCTATGTGATTTCCTTATTAAGATCAGTGTTCATTTCCTCTGTTATCATCCTTGAGAAGAGCCTTAGCACTTCCAATATTTAAAATATTGGGCATCCTTTGTTGATGTATTTGTAACTTCGGAATGTATTCATCTATGTATCTTATGTATTGTAACCCAATGTTTATTCCAGGATATATCTATAATGTAATTGAGTCATATTGTCATGCCCTGATGTTTTAATTGGGAGGATTAATTATGTAAACAAGTCATGTCAAGTCATAGTGGGTAACCCTCCGATTGTCTAAGGGTTAAAGTCCCCGCAGTTCTAGGGTGCTAGGGTTATTAGACTCTCCTAGTAGAGGTCAGCCCTGGTAGGGTTTTAGTAATGTCAGGATTAGTGTAAATAGAGAACTGGAGTCTCTATTTATCACACAAGTCATCCACACTCAAGTGTAGCGCATAGTTGAGGAAGGAGAAGACACTGGGACTAGACAAGAAGAATATTACTGTTGTTGGGAGATCACTTACTGTTTTGGGGCTTTTATTGTTTTGGTGTTGATTCTATCTCTGAGGAAGTTGCGGGATTTTCTCCTTTATGGTTTCCTCAAGGAAAAAAACTATGTTCATTGTCTCTTATGCTTCATTGTTGTACTTGTTATTCTCTCAGTTAAACATCCTAATAATTCTAGCTTAATGTTGAAAAACTAACATGGTATCAAACCTAACCTGAGAAGAAGACACTATGTAGTTGCGGGAACTAGGGCTTCCTAGTTTTTGGATCTTCCTCCACATATTTTCAGCAAAAGTAAGGTGGAATAACTCTCCTCCCTAGGGCGCATCTTTCTGTCGAAGCAGAATCCAATTCTGAGGTTTTTCAGTTTTGGACCTGTCACTGCTGCTGGAAATTAGGGATTTTCACAAAAGAGAATTTTTTTAGTGAGCCCAGGCCTGGATTGATCTCCTCCCCAAAATTGAAGTTAGGGACAAATTTCAAAGCATTTGGGTGAACAGAACTCTGGAAAAGCAAAACCCTAATTTGCTCCTGAACCAGCTCTGCAGGATTTCAGCTCAAGTTTCAGATCTGACATCTTGAACCTGGTAAGATCTAAAATATTTTGTATTTCCATTTGAGGTTCTTAGTTAAGATGTCTCATCATACCAAGCTTGATGAAAAGCTTGAGGGAGCTGATAACTTTCGAGCCTCGAAGTATAGGATCTCCCTGGTCCTGGAAGAGAATGAATTAGACTCCTACATCCATGAGGAGGTTCCAGTTCTAGAGGGAGATGAGGCAAAGACCTTACATAAGAAGAAGATGGTTATGGAAAAGAGGATCATTGTTGATTCTACCAAGGATCACCTTATCCCATAGGTGTCCTCTCTTAAGACACCTAAAGCTATGTTTGATGCCCTAACCAAGTTGTTTGAAGGGAAGAACATAAACCGGAAGATGACTCTGAGGAATCAACTGAAGAATGTGAAGATTCAGAATGCAGAGACTATCCAGTCCTACTTCACAAGGGTTTCTTAGATCAAGGAACAATTAGAAGATGTTGATGAAGAAGTGGAAAATGCAGAGATTGTGATGACTATTTTGAATGGCCTCCCTAGGTCATGGGATTCTTTCATCCAAGGAATCTGTGCTAGAAAGAAGTTAGTCAAGTTTAGTAGACTATGTGAAGAATGCTCTCAAGAAGAAGCTAGATAGCAGCCTGAGAAGAGAAGATGGGAAGTGAATATCAAGCCCTCACAGTTCACTCCAAGAAGGGAAGAAGAAATTCTCATTACTCCAAAGGTAAGAACTCTCATTCTAACAATAGAAAGGACCTATCTAGATTGAGATGTTATACATGTGATGAAAAAGGACACTTTGCAAAAGAATTCCCTAAGAAAAAGAATCACTCTCATAAGAATAAGGGGAACAAAATAAGACATCATGTTCATGCTGCAGAGGATGATGAACCATCTAGGAAGAGATCCAGATATGAAAATGAAGATTCTTCAAGCGAGGATGAATATGTTTTGATTTCTGCTCTCACAGGTAACATTACTCATGGTATTAATGATTGGATTATAGACAGTGGGGCTTCTAAACATATGATTGGATTCAAGGAATCCTTTGTGAAGCTCTTAGAACATGAATCACCTCACAAGGTGAAGCTAGGAGATGACTACCAATATCCAATAAAAGGTAGTGGGGAATCTTGATATAAATTATACTTTGGTAAGTCTCTAACAATGAAGGAAGTATTGTTTGTACCAGGACTCAAGAAGAACCTCCTCTCCATATCAGCATTAGATACAAAAGGAATGCGGGTTGCATTCATAGATGGTCAAGTCATTATGTGGCCTAGAGGAAAGACTATCGATGATGTGGTAGTAATTGGAGAACAAGAAGGAGGATTGTACAAATTGAAGGGCCATCCAGAACAAGCAATGGTCCATGATACAGTAGAGCCGAGTGAACTTTGGCATAGAAGGCTTGCACATGTGCATTACAGAGCACTATCTATTGCAAGCAAATCTGTTGAAGGTCTTCCAAAAATCCAAGCAAAACATGATGGGGTATACAAAGGATGTGCGAAGGGAAAGAACACAAAGATGACATTTCCAAGTAGCGAAAGCAAAGCAAAAGGAATCTTGGAAATCATCCACTCCAATGTATGCGGTCCTATGTCATCAAGCTCACTAAGCAGGTATGCATATTATGTTTCTTTTATTGATGATTTTTCTAGGAAGACATGGGTTTACTTCATGAAGAACAAAGACGAAGTATTCAGCAAATTCAAGAAATTCAAAGCCTTGATCGAGAACCATACTGAAAAGAATATCAAGACTTTTCGATCAGACAATGGTAGAGAATTCACTTCAAATGAATTCAAGAGGCTATGCAAAGACTCGGGGATTAATAGCAGGTTGTCCACTCCTTATAATCCACAACAGAATGGGGTTGCAGAAAGGAAGAATAGAACTATCATGGAAGTTGCAAAAGCAATGCTCCATGATCAAGACCTTCCTATGCATCTTTTGGCTGAAGTTGCCAGAACAACGGTGTATGTACAGAACCGTACTCCACATAGAGTACTCAAGAACAAGACTCCTGAAGAAGTCTTCTTTTGGCAAGAGACCAGAAGTCAGCCATCTCAGAATATTCGGCTGTCCTGTGTACATACACATCCCAAAGAGAAAAGGACAAAATTAAATTCTTCAGGAAAGAAGGGTATATTCGTGGGATACTTTGAAAGCTCGAAGGCTTACAGAATCTATTTCCCAAGATACCAGAAGATTGACATCAGTAGGGATGTGACATTTGATGAAGACACAGCTTACAACAAATCCAAAAAGATACCTGCTGAAGAACCTGAAGAAGTAGAAGCAGAACCACCCAGAATTCATGATACAACCATGAATGAAGAATCTCAGGAAGAAGATCGAGAATTTGAGGAACCATAAAGACCTGTAGATCCACCTCTAGAGAAGAATCCTCATAAGAGGAAACCTGATTGGGTACGAGAACTTATCCAAGGTGTGGAAAGATATGGGGCTCTAGAAGAAAATCACAAAGAAAGAAAGAGGACCAGATCCTGCTCCAGGTATGTAGCTTTACTATGTGATTTAATTGATAAAGAACCTTCCAGTTATGAAGAAGCGATGGAATGGAAAGAGTAGAAGGATGCTATGATCGAAGAATACCAATTGATCATGAAGAATGATGTTTGGGATGTTGTCCCAAGACCAGAAGGGAAGTCAGTTGTAACTTCCAAATGGATCTACAAGATCAACCATGCTGCGAACGGTAGTATTGAAAAGTATAAAGCAAGATTTGTGGCTCGAGGTTTCTCTCAGAAAGAAGGAATAGACTATGAAGAAACATTTGCATCTATAGCCAGATACACTTCCATCAGATCAGTACTTGCTCTGGCTGTAGTGATGAAATGGAAGATACACCAAATGGATGTCAAGACTGCTTTCTTGAATGGTGTAGTGGAAGAGGAAGTGTATGTAGAACAGCCACTCAGTTTTGAGACACATGACAGAGAGTTTCATGTATGCAGATTGAAGAAAGCCCTGTGTGGTTTGAAATAGGCACCCAGGACCTGGTACAGCAGAATTGACAGCTTTCTATCCAGTTTGGGCTTTACCAAGAGTAAAGCAGACTCCAACCTTTAATACAAGGTTGAGGATGGAAACCCAATGATGCTTCTACTATATGTAGATGATCTATTTGTGACAGGTATGGATGGGTTGATTGCTGAAACGAAGAGAAAGCTTGTTGCTGAGTTCAAGATGAAGGACTTGGGGATGATGCATTACTTTTTAGGTATGGAAGTGTGGTAGAGTACAGATGTAATCTTCCTTGGACAAGGGAAGTATGCAGTAGAGATCCTGAAGAGGTTTGGGATGATGGACCACAAGACTATGGCCACACCTATGGCATCGAACCTAAAGCTATTAAGTGATGCTTCATCAGAGTCAGTTGATGCTACGATGTATCATCAGATGATTGGGTCATTGATGTACTTGACGAACACGAGACCATATATTTTCTTTACTATGAACACCTTGAGCTAGTTCTTGACAGATTCGAGAAATGTTCACTTGATTGCTAAAAAGCATATTCTGAGGTACCTAAAGGGTACAGTTGATTATGGGCTCAAGTACAATGTGAATCAAAAGATTAACCTAGAGGTTTATGTTGATTCAGATTGGGCGGGCAGTTCCATTGATAGGAAGAGCACTTTAGGGTGTTGCTTCAGTATGGGATCAGGTGTGATCTCTTGGTTTAGCAGGAAGCAATCCTGTGTGGCACTGAGTACAGTTGAAGCAGAGTATGTCGCAACTTGTTCAGCTAGTTTTGAGGTAGTATGGCTACGGAAGCTACTGTCTGATTTATTTGATCTCCAATTGGATGCTACTTGTATACATTGTGACAACCAGAGTTGCGTGAAGTTGTCAGAGAATCCATTGTTCCATGACAAGTCGAAGCATATCGAGATCAAGTACCACTATATTAGGGATATGGTGTAGAAGGGAGCAGTGAAGCTCCAGTCTGTTGCGATGGAGGAACAGATAGCTGATGTATTGACGAAGCCATTAGCTAGAGTGAAGTTCAAGTACTTCAGGGAGAAGCTTGGTGTTCTCCAGATCAAGGTTTCCTCCAAGGGAAAGTGATGATTCCCATAGCCATTCTAACATGGTGAGAGGATTGGTTCCTTCCATGTTCAGATGTAAGGGCTGATCCATTCTGTCATGGTGAGAGGATTGGTTCCTTCCATGACAGATATGAGTGCTGAGATCCATAGCCATTCTGAGGAGCAGGTCAGATATAAGGGCTGAGCCATTCTATCATGGTGAGAGGATTGGTTCCTTTCATGACAGATGTGAGTGCTAAGCCATTATGATATGACTATAGGATTGGTTCCTACATGATCAGATATAAGGGCTATTGCCATTCTTGGAATGGAGCTGCCTGGTGAGGTACCAAGAAAACTCAGTTTATGACTGAGGGCCGTTCTGATATGACCATAAGATTTGTTCTCACATGATCAGATATGAGTGCATGGCCATTCTGATGTGACAGAGGGATGTGTTCCCACTTGATTAGATGCAAGGGCTGAAGCCATGCTGTCATGGCTAAAGGATTAGGTTCCTCCCATGTCAAATATGAGTGCTAAGCCATTCTGACTTAGTGTCAGATATAAGGGCTATCGCCATTCTTTGAATGGAGCTACCTGGTGAGGTACCATGGATCCTCAGTCTAGGACTGAGAGCCTTTCTGATGTGACTGAGGGATGTGTTCCCACATACTCAGATGTAAGTGCAGTGGCCTTTCCACAAATGATAGTAGTTTGGGTTCCTATCATGCTGATGGTTGTAAGTGCTGAGCCATTTCACAGATGATAGTAGTTTGGGTTCCTATCATGCTGGTGACTATAAGTGTTGTGCCTTTTCACAGATGGTAGTAGTTTGAGTTCCTACCATGCCGGTGATTGTAAGTGTTGAGCCTTTCCACAGATGGTAGTAGTTTGAGTTCCTACCATGCTGGTGGATGTGAGTGTTGTGCCTTTCCACAGATGATAGTATTTTGGGTTCCTATCATGCTGGTGGTTGTAAGTGCTGAGCCATTTCATAGATGATAGTAGTTGAGTTCCTATCATGGTGGTGAATGTGAGTGCTGGGCCTTTCTGATATGATTATAGGATTGGTTCCTACATGATTAGATGTGAGTGTTGGGCATGCCTTTCTGATGAGTAGGTTAGATGTAAGTGTTGGGCGAGCCATTCTGAATTAGTGTCAGATATAAGCGCTGAAGAAAGACCTACATAGAGGCTAGGCCTACAACCAGCATGAAAAAGGGCTGGCTCTGTAGAACTTCCTATGACGAGAAGAATCATGAGATAGGACTAGTGATGATGATCCAGATCGAGTGATGATCTAGATCCAGTGATGATGGCTAGTGATGATCCAGATCCAGTGATGGTCGAGATCCAGTGATGATGATCCAGCAGTGATGATCCAGATCGAGTGATGATCCAGATCCAGTGATGATGACCAGTGATGATTCAGATCCAATGATGATGACCAGTGATGATCCAGATCCAGTGATGATCCAGGTCCAATGATGATGTCCCATGATGATCCAGATTGAGATATGATCCATATTCAAAGACTTGAAGATGAAGATGACTTGCAGATGAAGATGACTTGAAGACTCAGATGACTTGAGATGCAGATGACGAGATGATCCAGTTGATGCAGAGAAGAAGACCAGTGCTGAAAACTGTGTCAAAAGAATACCTTCCTAGTTAAGAGGGAGTGTTGATGTATTTGTAACTTCGGAATGTATTCATCTATGTATCTTATGTATTGTAACCCGATGTTTATTCCAAGATATATCTATAATGTAATTGAGTCATATTGTCATGCCCCGATGTTCCGATCAGGAGGATTAATTATGTAAACAAGTCATGTCAAGTCATAGTGGGTAACCCTCCGATTGTCTAAGGGTTAAAGTCCCTGCAATTTCGGGGCACTAGGGTTATTAGACTCTCCTAGTAGAGTTCAGCCCTGGTAGGGTTTTAGTCATGTCGAGATTAGTATAAATAGAGAACTGGAGTCTCTATTTATCACACAAGTCATCCACACTCAAGTGTAGTGCATAGTTGAGGAAGGAGAAGACACTGGGACTAGACAAGAAGAAGATTACTGCTGTTGGGAGATCACTTACTGTTTTAGGGCTTTTACTATTTTGGTGCTGATTCTATCTCTGAGGAAGTTGCGGGGTTTTCTCCTTTATGGTTTCCCCAAGGAAAAACACCGTGTTCATTGTCTCTTGTGCTTGATTGCTATACTTGTTATTCTCTCAGTTAAAGATCCTAATAATGCTAGCTTAATGTTGAAAAACTAACATCCTTCTGATTCTTTGAACATATTTCGAAAAAAAATCACCCCTGCTTCTGCTGTCTCTTGGAAGGATTTGACCATATCTACCTGACCACTATTGATTTCAAAAATGGTGTTGATGTTCTTTTTGTGAAAAGCTAACCTATGGAAAAACTTGGTTTTTCTATCCCCTTCCTCGAGACACAAGGCCCTGGTTTTTAATCGATTCATATTTTCTTCCTTTAGAAGAAAAAATAGTCTTTTTTACATTCCAGTTGTCTTAACAGTGCTATTTCTTCTGTGTTGAAGGTTTCTTTATCATTTTCCCCATAAATATCAGTTATCCTTTTTTTCACCTCCTTCAATTCTTCCTGCAAGAAATATTTCTGTTTTTTCTCCCATTCCTTCGAGATTTGTTTTTCCTTTGCTAGGTTTTCAACGAATTGTTGCATGGTAGAATGGTCTGGAGTACTCCTAATATGTTTCTAGATGTTCTGTATCTAGTCCCTATATTCCTCTTCCTCTAGCCACAAGGGGGTTAATTTGAATGGGGCCAGAGGTTTTTTCTCTAACTGTCTCAATATAAGGGAGATTGGTCTGTGATCAGAGATTCCCCCAATCTCTATTTAGGATCTTATTATTAAATTTTTTCCAATCAGATTCTCATCAACCAAAAACCAATCCAATCGTTTTGAAATAGCCTGGGTTCCTCCTCTTTTGTTTCTCCAAGTTGGTTCCATTTTTAAAGGTGCTACATCCACTGATTTCCTTTCTTCGAAAAAGTTTGTGAAAAAATAACGAAGGGAATCCTTCCTCGAGTTCTCACCCCACACTTCTCCCATTGAGAGAGTTAAATTTAAATCTCCTCCCAAAATCACATTTGCTTTCCCCATCGCTCCGGAGTGTCCAAAATTCTCCCAAAAATACTTTCGATTGTAGAAAGTTCCATAAACGTTAAGTATAACGGATTCCATCCCATTCTCACCATATCTAAGCTTTGTCTCTAGTACAGAATCATGATTTTATATGTAATTTGACTCATCACCAAGATCCAAGCTGCTAGAATACCTCCTGAGCATCCATCTGAGTCAATACTAACCATTTTCCAATATTTCACGATTTTGTGGAATATGTATTCCACTTTTGTTCCCTCCATCATCGTTTCTTGTATCATCGCTACTATTGGTTTTAAAAGGCTTATCATCCTTTTTAGGGAGATTTTTTTCGAGGTCCCCTCTAGCCCTTAGGCATTGAAAGAGAGTATTATGATCAGGGCTCCCTACCGATGGTCGATCCTCTAAGAGCCCTACTAATAGTTGTATGTTTCTCATCTTTAATATCTAAAGATGTTTTCTTTTGAGCCTTCGATAGATTTGACTTTCTTCATGGCTCATATTTATTAGCAGAGTTTAGAGTTAGTCCTCCTGTGGAGGTTATTTCTTCTTCTACCGAGTTGCTCCTAGATCTTAGTTCATAAGTTCTCTTAAATTCCATCCTCTTACTCGGGTTTCTTGTATGTTTCCCAATCTGGTTTTCTTTTGGATTTGAATAATTTAAAATTTCACTGGTTATCTTTTGAGAGGAAAGGCGAAAAACAAGGAGGAGGGGCTACGATGTTACCTTTTTCCTTCATCGGGGAAAATTCACCTAAGGCTTCCGCCTTTCCTGTGATATGATTGGGTTGAATTTTTGTTTGTATAACTTTCCTTTCTAAGCCTCCTCCCTCTGTGTTTCGGTTGACCTTGATAACTCCACTTCTCCTTTAACTTCACCACCCAGCTCTTGAATTATTTGATTGAATATTGTTTCAAGAGGTGTATATCTTTCTTTTCTAACCCATACCTTCTTTTGGAAAGGATTCGACTTGCTTACCACGCAATCCTTTTGCATGTGTCCTACCCTTATGCATTTGAAGCACCTAAACAGTATCTTCCAGTAGTATAAATGCTGCCACCAGATGCTACCATGCATGACTATCTTCAATTCTTCAAACAACCCATCTCTCATATCCATTTCCACTCGGATCTTGGCACACCTACGATCAACTTTCTCCTCCCAATTTTCCTCTATGGTAATACACTTGCCTAGTTTATTCCCAATTGCCTCAAATATATTGGATTGCCAAAAATCATAGGGATCCAGGGTAATATGACCCAAATATGTTGAATATTATGCAAATATTTCTTAGCATTAAAATCCACAGTCCAGTGCTTTAGGATAAATCTTGAGGGTCCCCACTGACAAGTTCTCTCCGTCAACTTTTTACCGTCCTCCATGTCACACGTTCTGATAAGGAACCAACCTCTGGGAAAAATGTGAAAAACTGGTACATATCCTAATACAATAAAGCAATTCTCTTTAATCCATTATTCCAAGGAGACTCTATACATCACATTGTCACAGAATTGTCCAACTAGGGAGTAATTGAGGTATACAAGGATTTGATCCAGTTTGATGTCCTTCCCTACTATCAACTAAGAACCTCCTTTCTTATGGCGAATTCCCCTTCTCCGCCTTGGTAATTCTGGTGGTGCTCCCTCTTGCTTTTCAATGTCACTGTCGTTATTGTTTGACATGATTTATGTTATTGGAGCAGGGTACGACTGTATCTCTTCCTGCACCATGGCCTCCAATGATGACCTCATCTGTGCAAATCCAACTTCGTTATCTGTACATAAGATAGATTGTGCTTCGTTGTCCTCCTTGTAATCTAGCTCTTCACTATACATGCTTGCTCTATCAAAATATTTTAACCTTCTCTCATGTTCAGTTATGCCTACATTTCGTGCTAGGAAGAATTTTAAAAAATAACACAACAAAAAAATGCTCCTTGCCTTCAAAAACTCCGAGGTTCGCATGTCTGCTTTCGAGAGTGTTGCCGCAGAGCAACATTTTTCTCCCTCCAAATAAAAATATATATATATTTATATATTGATTTCATCTTAAACCTAAATATATCAATAACCAAGAGAGGATTCTTGAGGTGTAAAGTTTTCTTAATGTGTAAAAAAATTTACACCTCTAGAAAAATTGGATCCCTCTCGATGCTTGATAGATTCGGAATTAAGATGGATATATGATAGTGTTTGGTATAGTTACAATAGAGCCCTTCATCTCTCTATTGGCCACATCCTCTTTCAAGTTCCCTTAGGGTTCCAACTATTAGCTAGTTGATGTGGAGTTACCCATTACTTCTTCATAGGATGAATCCTCCCATGCAAAAAATGAGGCTGATCAAGTAACCAAATTTTTTGAATGGATCCATCACATCCAACAAAAATTTCATTTTAATTTTCAAAAATCTAATGAGAAGTATAAGCAATGCCACAATCAACATCGAGTTCCACACAAGTTAAAAGAGGGAGATAAGGTATGTTTGCATTTGCAAAAAGAGCGCCTCAAAGTACCCCATCAAAAACTCCAATCACTTTGATATGAGCCTTACACCATCACCAAGGTTGTGGATGAGAATGATTTTGAGCTAAGTATCCCACATTTCCTTGTCTTATATCTTGTATTTAATGTGGAGCTACTTCGATTGTATTTTCCACATCTCTTGGATACCTCAGAGGTATTCGAGCATTTGGGCCCTATAGAACTCAATATTGACTACATTGATCAGGTCACTGTCAAAACCCCAAATTTTCAAAAAAACTTAAAATTTTGATATAAAAATAAATGCTAAAACCTGCAGTCTAATAACAGCTAATGGTTTGCAATAAAAGAAACAATCAAGTAACTAGTTCACTAAATCTTAATTGTATTAACTCAACAGTTCATTTTTTTTGGTAACAAGAATAAAGTCTTCTTGTGTAATGTTTTACTTCAGTTTATTGATGAGTCTTTTCATGTCAAGTAGGTGGAATCTACTTTTGAATCCAAGGCTTACTTAGCAATCGTGCTAACACAGATGATTACTGTTTCTTACAGGTTTACAGGTATGATCGAACGAGTACTTATTAAAAGTTCTTTAAAGTATCCAGCAATATTTATTTGCAATTAAAAAGCTTAGTAATTAAGCTGTTAAACTTTAAACAATTTCTGTGAGGTAAAACCATTTGGCTTCATTCAGTTTTTCTTGTAATCATGTTCATAAGTAAGTAACGAAAGTAAGATATGTTTGCGACTCTAAGCATTAGAATCTTAGTTACAAAGTATTTCTACTTTAGTCTATGTAATTTGTAATGTTATAATGATTGTTTTGTCAGTATTTATGCAATAGTACATTATCTTGTCTGTGTAACAATTGACCCACATTTTGCTTCTGCAAGATAACTTACAGCATGTTAATCTTTGGACAATATAAGTTCGATTGTGCAAACTGCAAACCATCATGCCTTCCTACATAAGATCATTGTTTGCCTACACTTTAATTTCATGTCGAACCATGAGGTTCTAATAACTTTTGGACTCAATAGATTCATTCCTATTCAATTTCTTAATTTTCTATTATACTTCTCCTAAATTACATTACTATCTACAAACAGTTTATCTGATATTGATGTTCTCGAAACAGGTCAACTTTCTAATTATCTTGTCTAGTTCTATATCTACTTTACTACCCAATTAACCTGGTGAATCTTTAGTAATTTCCAAGTTGAGTTGTAACCACAATCCATCAAAGTATTGTCGCTTTGAACTATGTAACAGAGTTTTATAATAGTGTTCTTACAATACGTTTTGTTCACTTCATAGTTCTGCTATCAATGAGTTATTAGTTCTTATGTTACTGATAAACATGAATACTCTATTTGTTAATAGACATTCAGTCTATATTTAGCTCAAGGTTATACACATGTTTAGATTAGAGTTTATGATTTTCCAACTTATTACAATATGCCATTTATAAAAATTATAACTTGTGAAGTCTTTGTATAAGAGATTTACCATGTATAAACTATAGTCTTTTACAAAGGAAAACTATAGTTGTTCGTTGATTAACATGATCTCTCCCAAAAAATATTTGATCTCTTATCTATAGTAAAGACATGAAACATTGAGCTCTATCTATAAATAAGACATAAAATATTTGATTTCTATTTATAATAAAAACAACGTTTGGAGAAAAGAAATGCAACTATCCAAATCGGATTTGTGATGTTATAATATATAAGTTGTAAGCCTAAAAAGTGAAATGCATATTATGCATGCATGATTTTCAGGCTTAAACTAAGGTTTAAAAGTGACATTCCAAGATAGGTCAACGTAACCATAACGTTGATATTCCTTCACTATACTAGCATATGATAAGGTGCATGTTAATATCAATTTGCATGGAAAATTATTGGGTTGATGATATGGTTTACACCTTGTTCCAATGATTAAATAATTGGATTTTGTATTATGCAGGCACTATAGGGAATGACCCACTGCATGGTTGATTTTATGAGACCACGTGGTCGTCTCCTGACCAAGCGTGGAGAATATAAAACATCACTGTAACCCTAACTCTTATCATTTCCTTCCCGCAGTATGCGCTAGCCCTTAAGGCTACTCTACTTGGCTTTCATGGCGGTCGTCGGTCCTCCTTAGCTCTGGTTGTATTGAGTCTTGGTTCAGTGTTGTTTTGTCTCGAGTGTGTGGTTCAAAAGCCATTCTTAGTGGCTGGGGTTATTGCTCTGCAAACCTGTGGAGATTTTCGTTACCCTTGGCTCGTTGTCTATGTAATCTCCCTTTTGTTGTATTTGTGGCTTAGTGTCTACTTCAGTTACCTATTGTTGTTCTTGTGGCTTGCCATTGCATAAGGTTTTTATCTTGCAGGTTGTTTGAGTCTTCATCTTGCATAGCCTATAGGTGACAGTGCTTCGACGAGGTTGTTCGGCGTTTTCAACTGACAGGTAAATAATAAATTTAGATTTTATTTTCTTCGCTGTGAATGCTTTGTTATTACCGTGGTTTAAATTAATATTTGTTAACTGACAGTGGTATTTTACACTACTTCCAGGTGCTCGCCACTGTATACTTTCATTGTGGAGAAAGTAAACAGCCAACCAATGAATGATGTGGCTCATGGTTTGTTTCGGGTAAGCCCCGTGGTTCAAGTGTTGGATTTTTCACTCTACTAGTATCAGGGTGGTCAATGGAATCACCCAGGGTTTGGGGAAACCCTCCCTCGACTCGCCATGAGTTATGTTGTTTGTTTTTACAGGTTGTTGTTGTAATACCTAGAATCAAACCCTCGCTAGTCGATGGGTAGACTCGGTTTAATTGAGCGTTGTAATTAGTTTGTTGTTAGCTTTATGGCATGTTTAAAATATTAGTTTTTGTAAAGACAGTCTGTCTTCAAGCTTGGTTTAGTTTATCAGATGTTTAATGTTATACTTTGTATAAATTCATGGTTTTACCCTTCTTGACTGTAAGTCAAGTTTTTGTACTCTGTTTAAATACTCTATAAGGGTTTATAATTAAAGTTTTAAGACTAATACTTACGGTCATAACTTAATTCCTGTTTTTTTATATTTAGAGTTATGGTTTAGTGTTTATCCTGTGGAAACCCTTGTTTTGAAATAGATTATTCCAGTTTATAATAATTACAGTCCTTTTATTTGTCCTTAAAAGACTGTGAGTAAATTATATTCACTTGGTTATTTAATGGTAACATAATTAAATGAATTTCATTTATTACTTCAATGTTTTGCTAATTGCAAATGTAATACTCATAAGGGTTTTTAACCCTATCTTTCACTTTCACAAGTACACCCTGTCAATAAAATAAAAAGACACAGTTCTTTTATAAGTATTAAATTTGTAAATATTGTTCAGTATTATATTTCATTTCTGTGTAATAATTTTAGCTGGTTCTTTTAATGGTTTAAAAGATCTGCTCTTATGATTTATCCTAGGTTAGGATTTTTAGAAATGATCTTTGTTCTTCTTTTAATAATTTCTACAGTTTATAAAAGAATTCCTTTGGAATTGGAAATAATGTTGTTTATGCTAATAATAACATTATTTGTGTTAATAGTAATATTGTTTGTAAATACTGTAATTCTTTTAAGTTTATTTTTACATATGTACATTATTATTAAAGACTGAGAACAGTCTATAATGGTTTAGCTTATTTGATAAGATTATTTTGTAAGCTTGTTGAAAGAATAAAAACTTTCATACCTATCAATACTCCTTACATCTAATTTATTTGTGTAAGGACAGTTCCTTATTAATTAATACCTTATGCATAGGTTACTATTGTCTTTAGTTATTAATACTAAGAAAATAATTCTATAAGAGTTATCCAATTCTTATTTAGAGTTCAGATAATTGCGGGTAAATTAGCTAATACTATTGAAAAAGAAATAAAGTAACAGAATTATATTTACATCTTTACTTAACATAAGTAATAAGCATTCAACTGACATTTTTATTTCTTCTATTTCAGTATAGATGTATAGTTTATAGAAGTAGGTACTGTGTAGAAGAATGAATTACATACTTGAACATACTACTATTAGTAAAATAATATGATTATGTTATTTTTCTAATATTCTAAATATACAGTCTAGTTCTAACAACAACCCTATGAAATAAATTAATATTCTTTCTGGAAAAATAACTATCTACAAAAAGAAAAGATTTCAATACTAAAAAAAAACATAAGTACTCTATTCATTTCATATTCCTATCATACTTCATTCATTTTAAACACACTACCTGTGCTAGAGTATGATCTAGATTACTCCAGATGGGGAAAAACACACGTAGGATTATTTTTCATCAAAGGACAGATTCAGCATCTAAAACAACTAAGAGATTTCAAGCTTAATAGTTCACTACGTAACATACAAATCCTTCATTATTTGTTCATACACAAATATAACTTTAACACGGAAATTAAAAGATAGTAGAACCTATTTTTAAAGTTGGATGACAACAGCATTGGGAGGTCGTTCCTCCCTACCAACTCCTGGAGGATGCTCAAATAGCGACTTCTCAGGACCCCGAAGCCTGTTCCTGGTCTCCTTGGTTGGGACTAGGTGGAGCAAACAACAATGTACTAGTCCAAAGACTCAATACCAACTCTGCACACTACAGCAAGATCTTTCAGTTTGAAAGCTGTACTAGATCACTTTCCTGCAGTTTACCCCTTAAACACCTTCCTAAAAAATTCCCTTCCCAATGAATTTCTTGAAGTGCATTCACCTGAATGATTCTTCTGCTGGAATGAGGAGCCTCAGCTCTCTTTAATGGGTACTTTTATTAAGATTGCCTAGGTCTTTTTGGGTTAGTTGTGATTAATTGAGCCACCTACTCTGATCCCACTTTCTTGGGGGATCATGACCCCAAATGTAGGGAGGTTTCCACCTGCAACTTAGGAAGTGTTTGAGGGTGTTTTCACTTGTCTATTTGCTCTCTACCTAGTCTCCTCCACCAACTTGACTAGTAACACTCTTTTTAACAGCTCTTCCAAGTTGTTGTCTCCACTTTTATTTATTAAAAATTAAAATATTCAGAAAAATTCCACATCCTTGACTCTGTTGAGTCATCAGTTACAACTTTAACATAAAATTTAACATAATGTCTTGAAATAAAATCAAATAAGATAATATTATTTTTCAAAATTGGGGCATGTGACATACACACGCCCTTAGAATATAACATCATCCTCGATGTTATTTATTTGTCATCCTCCAAAGTCCCCTGGAACAGAATTGGATATGCATCTCGCATTTTACTTTCCAATTCCAAGGTGACTTCCTCTGGACTAAGGTGCTTCCATTGCACCTTCACCTATCCAATGGTGCGGTTCCGAAGTGTAATTTCCCTCCTCCCGAGGATACAGTTCGGTTCCACCAGAAATTCTCCTTCTGGTTCCACCTATATGACATTCTAGTTAACAACATGAGTAGCATCATGAGCATATTTCTTTAAAATGAAAATGTGAAAAACATTATGTACTCTTAAGTTAGGTGGTAATGCTAATTGATAAGATACCTGTCTAATCCTAGACAAAATTTCAAATGGGCCACAGTAACGAGGTGCTAGTTTTGCACAACTCCCCAATATTAGAGAGCTCTTTTGGGGCCTTACCTTGATGAACACATGTTTTCCTACCTGAAACTCCTTTGGATTTCTTTTTAAGTCTGCTTGACTTTTTTTCCGATCATGTCCCACTTTCAGATTTTCCTGCACTTGTTTCACAATTTCTTCCATTTCTTTCAATAGTTTCGGACCTAATACCAATCTATCTACTGGATTACTCCAAGAGATAGGACTATTACATTTCTGTCTATATAAAATTTCAAACAGAATAAATCTGGTCGATGTCTGATAATTATTATTATAATAAAATTCTACCAGATGTAAATACTCCTCCCATTTACTAGGCTGGTCTTCCACGTACATTCTTAATAGATCTTCCAGTACCTGGTTTACCCTTTCAGTTTGTCCATCTGTTTGAGGATGGAAAGAAGTACTGAAATTTAATGTGGTGTTTAATCCTTTAAACAAAGACTTCCAAAAGTTTCCTGTAAACTTAGGATCTCTGTCGGAGATTATGACTTTTGATACTCCATGTAATCGGAAAATCTATTTTAGAAAAATATCAGCTATGTTTGCAGCTTTGTAAGTAGTTTTAACAGGTATAAAGTGAGTTTCTTTGCTTAACTTATCAACTACTACCATGATAGAATCATTTTGATTTTGATTTCTAGGTAATCCAGTAATAAAATCTAGACTAATTATCTCCCATTTCCAGCTAGGGATGGGTAAAGGCTGTAGCAAACCATCTGGGTGTTGGTGTTCAGTTTTTACCTATTGAAATTCTAAACACCTTGCAATATATTCAGCTACTTCAGTTTTCATATTTGGCCAGAAATACTCTTTTCTTAACATGGTTATAGTCTTTTGATAACCTGGATGACCTGAATATGGTGTTTTATGAATTTCATCCAGAATTAACAGCTTGACTTTAGGTATGTTAGGTACATACAGTTTATCTTTATACATTGAAAATTATTTTTCATTTAAGCTGTAACCTTTTATTAAGTTTTCTGTTGGATTTTCTTTAGCTTTAGCTTGCAAATTCTGGTAAATTTCATCTTGTTTTATTCCTTCTTTAAGTTGTTCATCTAAGTTTGAAACATAAGTGTTGATTGCTATTGCGAAATTCAGCCTTGCGTTCCTACTTAATGCATCAGCAACTTTATTTTCTTTACCTTTTATATGTTGGATTTTGAAATCATACTCACTTAAGAAAGCTAACCACCTAGCTTGTCTGGCATTTAAATTAGGCTGATCTAAAAGATACTTCAATCCTTTATTATCAGTCATTAAAACAAATTTTCTGCCAATTAGGTGATTTCACCACATCTTTAAGGCATGTATTACCGCTGCTAATTCCAGATCATATGTTGCATAATTCTTTTCATGAACTTTTAGCTTTCTAGACTCATAGGAAATAACATGCCCTTCTTGAGTCAGAACACCACCTAAGCCATCATTACAGGCATCAGTGCACACTACAAATTCTTTATTAGGATTTTCTATTCTTAAAATAGGTGCACTGGTTAATAAAGTTTTTAACTTTTTAAAGCTTTCTTCACATTTTTTATTCCAATCGAACTTCTTTCCTTTCTTCTACAAGGAAGTTATCAGATTTGCTATCCTTGAAAAGCTTTCAATGAACCTTCAGTAGTAATCGGTAATGCCCATGAAAGATCTAACATCCGTCACATCCTTAGGAGCCGGCCAATCTTCGATTGCCTGTATCTTTTCAGGATCTACAGAATTCCTTCCTTGGTCACTACGTGACCTAAATACTGAATCTTATCCTTGAAGAAATCACACTTACTAAACTTTGCAAAGAGTTGATGTTCTCGCAACTCTTGCAAAACAATTTTTAGATGTTCTTTATGTTCTTCTTCAGTTTTTGAATAGATTAGAATGTCGTCGATAAACATGACCACAAACTTATCTAAATACTTATGCATTATGTTGTTCATTAAACACATAAAGACAACTGGGGAATTAGTAAGCCCGAATGGAATTATGACAAATTCGTAATGATCATATCATGTTCTAAAGGTTGTATTAAAGATGTCTTCATCTTTAATCCTCACTTGATGATATCTAGACCTTAAATCTATTTTTGAAAACACTGTGGATCGACATAGTTGATCAAACAGATCATCTATGTGGGGCAACAGATATCGATTTTTTATGTTCATTTTTTTTAACTGACGGTAATCTATGCAAATTCGCATAGTTCCGTCCTTCTTCTTGACGAAGATGACAGGTTCCCCCCAGGGAGACACACTTGGTCGAATATACTTTTTATCAATTAACTCTTTTAATTGTGATTTTAATTCATTAAGTTCCAATATGTTCATTTGATAAGGGGCCTTTGAGCTAGGTACTGCACCCGGTACCAGCTCAATGGTGAAATCTAATTCCCTTTTCAGAGGTAATCCCGGAATTTATTCTAGGAATACATCAACACATTCTTTTAAAATTGGGATGTCTTCCACTTTTAACTTATCTATTTTAATTTTAATTTCCTCATCAGTAATAGTTACTATGTAAGCTTTAAATCCCTTTCTAATAGCTCTTTTAAGTTGTAAAGCAGAAATCTGCCTTACAATAGTTTTTCTAACAATTCCTTTAACACTTACTAGTTTTTCATCACTGTTTAAGAATGTGAAAGTTTTATCATAATAGTTTAGAATTACTCTATGTTGTTCTAACCAGTCCATACCAATCAGAAAATCATAAGAACCAAGTGGCAAAACATTAAGTTTAACAATAGTTTCAAATTTATCCATAACTAATGCACATTCTTTCACAAAACAAGCTACTTTGATTTTAGCACCAGTGGCTAACTGAACTAACCATGAATTCTCAAACTTATCAACAGATAACTTACAATTTTCTCAAATATAATTGTGATTTTAATTCATTAAGTTCCAATATGTTCATTTGATAAAGGGCCTTTGAGCTAGGTACTGCACCCGATACCAGCTCAATGGTGAAATCCAATTCCCTTTTCAAAGGTAATCCCAAAATTTCTTCTGGGAATACATCAACACATTCTTTTAAAATTGGGATGTCTTCCACTTTTAACTTATCTGTTTTAATTTTACTTTCCTTATCAGTAATAGTTACTATGTAAGCTTTACATCCCTTTCTAACAGCTCTTTTAAGTTGTAAAGCAGAAATCTGCCTTACAATAGTTTTTCTAGGAATTCCTTTAACACTTACTGGTTTTTCATCATTGTTTAAGCATGTGAAAGTTTTATCATAACAGTTTAGAATTACTCTATGTTGTTCTAACCAATCGATACCAATTAGCAAATCATAAGAACCAAGTGGAAAAACATTAAGTTTAACAACAGTTTCAAATTTATCCATAACTAATGCACATCTTTCACAAAACAAGTTACTTTTCTTTTAGCACCAGTGGCTAACTGAACTAACCATGAATTCTCAAACTTATCAACAGATAACTTACATTTTTCTACTATCTGAGGTGCAATATAACTGAGACTAGCTCCTCGATCAATTAAAATAGTTACAGGGGTCTGATTTATCATACCTTCCACTTCCACCATGGAAGTCTGATATTCAGCTTGTCGGTTCTCCAAGGTTGCGTTGATTCTAGGCATGCTCCTTGCTAGTTCCCCAATGGTCATCTCCTCCTGCATAGTATGAATGTTGCTAACAGTCTTCTTCCGGTTTGGACAAACTGAAGCATAGTGTGGGCCATTACACTCCCAGCACTTGACAGGCTCTTTATGCTCAAAGTTCTTGGTAAAGTTTCCATGATTATTTGCAATTTTCTTACCTTTAGAATTATTCTGATTGTTGGGTGTATTATTCCTATTTCCTTGGAAATTCTTGTTATTGGAATAATTTTTGGCCTTATTGTTCTTAAAGTTTCTATTAGGCACAAAATCCTTTTTCTTTTGTTCAAACTAATTATTATTTTTCTTAGCCTTCCAGTTGGCCAAGCTTTCTTTCTTCCAATTCTGCTCAAAACAAAAGTTAGCCTTTCTCATAGTTTCCTCCAAGGTCTTTGGGTTATCATATTCAATTATATCTTTAATATGATAAGGTATACAGCTAAGGAATCGTTGTACCTTTGGTTTCTCATCTACAAGGTATGGTACATACCTAAGTAGACTTAAGAACTTGCTGTTCAGATCCTTCATTGTCGTTGAACCTAACTTTAATTCATAAAACTCTTTGGCTCTCTCCTCATAATACTGCTCAAACAGGAATTTATTTTTGAAATACCTCTTAAAGGTACTCTAGTTAACTTCTTTCTCTTTTATACCCTTAACTCTCTTCAAGTCCTGCCACCAAATGGTAGCCTTTCCTGAGAGGTTATATATAGCCATCCTAGCCTTTAACTGGTTAGAATAATTATATATTTGGAAGTACTTCTTCATCCCAGATAACCAAGATTCAGCTTCCTCCCCCTTCTCAGTCTCTCCATTAAAAGTTGGTGGTTTTATCTTTTTGAATTCCCCGGAAATTTCCTCATAAGGTTTGTATTTCCTCTTTTTAGTGTATAGATTATCATCACTACTGTCACTAGTAGTATGGTAACTTTGTTGTTCACCAAACACTTCAGAAGACTAACTACTTTCAATTTTTGTATGTTTCATCTTTTTATATTTTCGTTGATGACTGTCATCTTTAGATTCTGACCTTCTACCTCTACCCTCAGTTTGAAACTTTTCAATTAGGATCTGATTCAACTCTTCTTGATCCCCTAGAATCCTTTCATTCTCTCGCTTTACAGACTCCATTTCAATTTTTAAGTCTTTTACAGTTTGTAACAACTCTGAGGAATTTGTAGTTAAATCCTCTGGTATAGGATCTCTTGGTAAATTTCCTGTTTCAGTAGCTGGAGACTCCTCCTGTGCATACTCTTCCAGCCTTTCCATACCTACCTATTAAACTTTAGAAAAACAATTCTTTGTTGAATAACATTTAAAAATAAAATACGTCAGCATAATAATATAATTTACTGTTTTATGAAATCTAGTTGGGCTTCATCAAGGCCTAGTGTTTGAACCTTATGCTCTGATACCACATGTCAAAACCCCAAATTTTCACAAAAATTTAAAATTTTGATATAACAATAAATGCTAAAACCTGCAATCTAATAACAGCTAACAGTTTGCAATAAAAGAAAAAGTCAAGTAACTATTCACTAAATCTTAATTGTATTAAATCAACAGTTCATTTTTTTTTGTAACAATAATAAAGTCTTCTTGCGTAATGTTTTACTTCAGTTTACTGATGAGTCTTTTCATGTCAAGTAGGTGGAATCTACTTTTGAATCCGGGGCTTACTTAGCAATCGTGCTAACGCAAATGATTACTGGTTCTTACAGGTTTACAGGTATGATCGAACGAGTACGTATTAAAATTTCTTTAAAGTATCCAACAGTATTTATTTGCAACAAAAAAGCTTAGTAATTAAGCTGCTAAACTTTAAACAGTTTATGTTAGGTAAAACCATTTGGCTTCCTTCAGTTTTTCTTGTAATCATGTTCAGAAGTAAGTAACGACAGTAAGATATGTTGGCAACTCTAAGCATTAGAATCTTAGTTACAAAGTATTTCTACTTTAGTCTATGTAATTTGTAATGTTATAATGATTGTTTTGTCGGTATTTATGCAATAGTACATTATTTTGTCTGTGTAACAATTGACCCACATTTCGCTTCTGCAAGATAACTTATAGCCTGTTAATCTTTCGACAGTATAAGTTCGATTATGCAAACTACAAACCATCATGCCTTCCTATAGAAGATCATTGTTTTCCTACACTTTAATTTCATGTCGAACCATGAGATTCTAATAACTTTTGGACTCAATAGATTCATTCCTATTCAATTTCTTAATTTTCTATTATACTTCTCTTGAATTACATTACTGTCTACAAACAGTTTATCTAAGATTGATGTTCTTGAAACAGATCGACTTTCTAATTATCTTGTTCAGTTCTATATCTACTTTACTACCCAATTAACCTGGTGAATCTTTAGTAATTTCCAAGTTGAGTCGTAACCACAATCCATCAAAGTATTGTCGCTTTGAACTATGTAACAGAGTTTTATAATAGTGTTCTTACAATACATTTTGTTCACTTCATAGTTTTGCTATCAATGAGTTATTAGTTCTTATGTTACTAATAAACATGAATACTCTATTTGTTAATAGACATTCAGTCTATATTTAGCTCAAGGTTATACACATGTTTAGATTAGAGTTTATGATTTTCCAACTTATTACAATATGCTATTTATAAAAATTATAACTTGTGAAGTCTTTGTATAAGAGATTTACCATGTATAAACTATAGTCTTTTACAAAGGAAAACTATAGTTGTTCGTTGATTAACATGATCTCTCCCATAAAATATTTGATCTCTTATCTATAGTAAAGACATGAAACTTTGAGCTCTATCTATAAATAAGACAAAATATTTGATTTCTATTTATAATAAAAACAACGTTTGGAGAAAAGATATGCAACTATTCAAATCGCATTTGTGATGTTATAATATATAAGTTGTAAGGTTAAAAGGTGAAATGAGTATTATGCATGCATGATTTTCGGGCTTAAACTAAGGTTTAAAAGTGACATTCCAAGATAGGTCAACGTAACCATAATGTTGATATTCCTTCACTATACTAGCATATGATAAGGTCTATGTTAATATCAATTTGCATGGCAAATTATTGGGTTGATGATATGGTTTACTCCTTGTTCCAATGATTAAATAATTGGATTTTGTATTATGCGGGCACTATAGGGAATGACCCACTACATGGTTGATTTTATGAGACCACGTGGTCGTCTCCTGACCAAGCGTGGAGAATATAAAACATCACTGTATCCCTAACTCTTAGCATTTCCGTCCCACAGTTTGTGCTGGCCCTTGAGGCTACTCTTCTTGGCTTTCATGGCAGTCGTTCGTCCTCCTCAGCTCCGATTGTATTGAGTCTTGGTTCAGTGTTGTTTTGTCTCCAGTGTGTGGTTCAAAATCCATTCTTAGTGGCTGGGGTTCTTGCTTTGCAAACCTGTGGAGATTTTCGTTACCCTTGGCTCGTTGTCTATGTAATCTCCCTTTAGCTATCTTCGTGGCTTAGTGTCTGCTTCAGTTACCTTTTGCTATTCTCATGGCTCACTGTTGCATGAGGTTTTTATCTTGCAGGCTATTTGATTCTTCATCTTGCACAGCCTATAGGTGACAGTGCTTCGAGGAGGCTATTCGACGTTTTCAATTGACAGGTAAATAATAAATTTAGCGTTTGTTTTCTTTGCTCCGAATGCTTTGTTATTACCGTGGTTTAAATTGATATTCATTAACTGGCAGTGGTATTTTATACTGCTTGTAGGTGCTCGCCACTGTATACTTTCATGGTGGAGAAAGTAAACAATCAACCAATGAATGCCATGGCTCGTGGTTTGTTTCGGGTAAGCCCCGTGGTTCAAGTGTTGGATTTTTCACTCTACTAGTATCAGGGTGGTCAATGGAATCACCCATGGTTTGGGGAAACCCTCCCTCGACTCGCCATGAGTTATGTTGTTTGTTTTTACAGGTTGTTGTTGTAATACCTAGAATCAAACCCTCACTAGTCGATGGGTAGACTCGGTTTAACTGAGCACTGTAATTAGTTTGTTGTTAGCTTTACAGCATGTTTAAAATATTAGTTTTGTAAAGACAATCTGTCTTCAAGCTTGGTTTAGTTTATCAGATGTTTAATGTTATACTCTGTATAAATTCAAGGTTTTGCCCTTCTTAACTGTAAGTCAAGTTTTTGTACTCTGTTTAAATACTTTGTAAGGGTTTATAATTAAAGTTTTAAGACTGATACTTACAGTCGTAACTTAATTCCTATTTGTTTGAGTTATGATTTAGTGTTTATCCTGTGGAAACCCTTGTTTTGAAATAGATTATTCCAGTTTATAATAATTACAGTCTTTTTATTTGTCCTTAAAGGACTATGAGTAAATTATATTAACCTGGTTATTTAATGGTTACATAATTAAATGAATTTCATTTATTACTTCAATGTTTTGCTAATTGTAAATGTAATACTCATAAGGGTTTTTAACCCTATCTTTCACTTTCATAGGTACACCCTGTCAGTAAAATAAAAAGACACAGTTCTTTTATAAGTATTAAATTTGTAAATATTGTTCAGTATTATATTTCATTTCTATGTAATAATTTTAGTTGGTTCTTTTAATGGTTTAAAAGATCTGCTCTTATGATTTATCCTAGGTTAGAAATTTTAGAAATGATCTCTATTCTTCTTTTAATAATTTCTACATTTTATAAAAGAATTCCTTTGGAATTGGAAACAATGATGTTTATGCTAATAATAATATTATTTGTGTTAATAATAATATTGTTTGTGAATACTGTAATTCATTTAAGTTTATTTTTACATATGTACATTATTATTAAATACTGAGAACAGTCTATAATGGTTTAGTTTATTTGATAAGATTATTTTGTAAGCTTGGTGAAAGAATAAAAAAGTTCATACCTATCAATACTCCTTACATCTAATTTATTTGTGTAAGGACATTTCCTTATTAATTAATACCTTATGCATAGGTTACTATTGTCTTTAGTTATTAATACTAAGAAAAGAATTCTGTAAGAGTTATCCAATTCTTATTTAGAGTTCAGATAATTGCAGGTAAATTAGCTAATACTATTGAAAAAGAAATAAACTAACAGAATTATATTTACATCTTTACTTTAAATAATAAGCATTTAACTGACATTTCTATTTCTTCTATTTCGGTATAAATGTATATTTTATAAAAGTAGGTACTATGTAGAAGAATGAATTACATACTTGAACATACTACTGTTAGTAAAATAATATGATTCTGTTCTTTTTCTAATATTCTAAATATACAGTCTAGTTCTAACAACAACCCTACGAAACAAATTAATATTCTTTCTAGAAAAACATCTATCTACAGAAAGAAAATATTTCAATACTAAAAAAAAAACATAAGTACTCTATTCATTTCATATTCCTATCATACTTCATTCATTTTAAACACACTACCTGTGCTAGAGTACGATCTGTATTACTCCAGATGGGGAAAAACACAGGTAGGATTATTTTTCATCAAAGGATAGATTCAGCATCTAAAACAACTAAGAGATTTCAAGCTTAACATTTCACTACGTAACATATAAATCCTTCATTATTTGTTCATACACATATATAAACTTTAACACATAAATTAATAGATAGTAGAACCTATTTTTAAAGCTACATGACAACAGCATTGGGAGGCCATTCCTCCCTACCAAATCCTAGAGGGTGCTCAAATAGCGACTTCTCAGGACCCCCGAGTTTGTTCCTAGTCTCCTTGGCTGGGACTAGGTGGATCAAACAACAAAGTACTAGTCCAAAGACTCAATACCAACTCTGCACACTGCAACAAGATCTTTGACCTGGAAAGCTGTACTAGATCACTTTCCTGCAGTTTACCCCTTANCCCAATGAATTCCTTGAAGTGCATTCACCTGAATGATTCTTCTCCTGGAATGAGCAGCCTCAGCTCTCTTCAATGGGTACTTTTATTAAGATTGCCTAGGCCTTTTTGGGTTAGTTGTCATTAATTGAGCCACCTACTCTGATCCCACTTTCTTGGAGGATCATGAACCTAAATGTAGAGAGGTTGCCACCCGCAACATAGGAAGTGTTTGAGGATGCTGTCACTTGTCTATTTGCTCTCCACCTAGTCTCCTCCACCAACTTGACCAATAACAATCTTTTTAATAGCTCTCCCAAGCTATTGTCTCCACTTTTATTTATTAAAAATTAAAATATTCAGAATTACATTCCACACCCTTGACTCTGCTGAGTCATCAGTTACAACTTTAACATGAAATTTAACATAATGTCTTGAAATAAAATCAAATAAGATAATATTATTTTGCAAAATTGGGGCATGTGCCAGTGACACTCAACTAAATCATGGCCATTGATATGAAGATCCATCATATATAGAACATCCAATTATATTGGATCATTAAAGCAAATCAACTTCTTCATTGGGGTAATATTCAACAAAATTTTCCCCATCTGATGAAGGAAGTTCATGCAATAGGGACCATTAATTCCTAATGGATGGGGGGAGGTGGGGGGGGTAATCTAGGTGTAAACCTGTGGCCACCCATTTGTTCAATTGAGTTACAATAGTTCTCCATATTCGTAGTATTATTCTACACTTTTTCAAGTCCCTAACTTTTGAGGTGGTTTCCCCATATGATGATGGAACTTCCTGCAATATGGCCCATTAATTCCTAATGGGGGGATAATCTAGGTCTATACTTGTGGCCACCCATTTTTTCCATTGAGCTACAATAGTTATCCATATTCTTATCAATTTTCTACATTTTTTCAGGTCCCTAACTTTTGGGGTGGACTTGAGGCCCTAAACAGTGATTTTTGGCCATTCCATGGATTGCGATGGCCAAAGCCAAAAGTTGTGATTCTCAATTATTTATTTCCAGAGAGACATTATACACCCTAAATGGAGATCGTATGTAAACATTGTGCCCTTAGCAAGTTAGGCAGACACCTTGGGGCCTACAAATACTTTTGACACTTCATCTCATAGAATTAGGTTTTTGGTTGTTTAGGGTTTTTTAATATGATTATGATAAAAGGTCTGTTTCTTGTCTCTTTGTAATCGTCTTTTGTGAATGAGTGTAGCCGATACATCTCTCTTGACATAAGTTACTGTCTAATCTAGTTTGTTTTGCTTTGCAATTTATAATGTTTTTCCATTCCATTCACTAATAGAATTTGGTTTTTATTGCAATATTGTTCTCTCTGCAAAGTATTTGTGTATGTGTTTCCATTTTATCTTTCTTCCTTCATTTTATTCTCTAAACAATCTAGATCACTTGGAGCAATATTCTCCTCTATTATCTGACCTAAGACATAAAATAGACTTGCCCAAACTTTTTTCTACTCATGCCTTGAAATTTTTAAATTTCTAAAGGATTCTAGCTTATTTTTTTGGAAAATAAAATCACACTCTTTTAGAATAATCATCTATAAAAGTTAGAAAATATATAGCACCGTTTATAGGCATAGTGGGGACTAGTCCAAATATATCAAAATGAATACTTTGCAAAAGATCAAAACTTTTACCAGTAAATCAAAATATTTTAATGTTTAAAAAAAATATAGTGTTCATACAAGTCTAAATTACAAGACTTAATCCCAGAAATAATATCTCAATCATGAATAAATTTCAAACCTTTTTCACTCATATGTCTAAGTGGTTGATGCCACAACATCACTACATCCGAAAAATTCCTTGAGTTTATTGTTGTTGCATGATTTGTCACTGTATCATGGCATAAATTATATAGGGTCCCATAAGATTCTCCTTTTTCTACCACTAGGGATCTTTTGGTACTTGCAATGATTATCACCAAAAGTATTAAAATACCCTAGCTAATCCATCATCTTGATTGAGAAAATTCTTTTGTATATTTGCTAGTCATACATCTCACAACTTTATTTCTCTCCCACCATCCAACTTGATCCTAATATCCCATATTCCCACAATTCCTAGAGGTTTATCATAACCCAAGTAGACCATCCCACCATTATAGGGATTATATTTGACAAAGTAGTCTTTACGTGTAGTCATGTGGACAGGTGAAGTTGAGTCTGAAACCTAACCATATAAAAGAGATATTATATTACTGAGGCAAATATACTCACATGTTTCTATTTCTTCTAACTCTATTGTGATAGCTTCAATTGACATTTGATTTATCATGTCATCCTTCTTTTCCTTATTAAGGTGCCAACAATCCTTCTTTGAGTGCCCTAGTTTCCCACAATTCCATCACTTGCATTCTAGCTTGCATCATTTGGACTTAGTTATGGACTATGGTATACCTTATTGACCCTTTTTTCTAGATCGGATTATCATAGATAGGGATTCACTATAAAGGGTTGTAGAGACAATATTAACCTCAACTCTTATCTCAACAAAGTGACTACCACATCATCAAATGTTGGTGTTCTTAATGATGAGTTAATGATGGTGATCACCAGATGAACCTAGGTGTCTGAAAGGGAACATAGTAAAAATATTTATTTGTCCTCATCGTCCACCCTTACACCAACCAATACCTATTTGTTTATTACGTTATTAAACTCATTCATATGATTTGTCATAGTTGAACCCTCCTTCATCCTCATTTGATAAAGATGTTTTTTTCAGAAACCTTATTTGTTGTTGATTTAGTCTCATACAACTTCCCAAGTTTCTCCTAAAGGTATTTCACAGTATTTTCTTCAACAACATTGAACAATACATAGTCTACTAGGCAAAGATGTATTATATAAATTGTCCTCCTATATATCTTTATCCACTCCTCATCTGTCATGCTCCTTGGTTCTCTTGCAACTGCTTTCAAGGCTAGGACTTTGTGATTTTGAACAAACAAATCCTCCACCTTCATCCTCCATACAGATAAATTATTTCCTCCAAACTTCTCATTCTCAAACTTGGTTAAACTTCTTGTCATTGTTGCATTTCCCACTCGCAAAAATACATATGCATGTGAGTTTTCTAGACTATGTTATGATATGTTAGGAAAATATAAAAATTGAATAAAATGACAATAATGATAGAACATGAGATTTACGTGGAAACCATGCGATGCATAGGTAAAACCACAAGGCACTGGTAGCTTCGATATTTTATCAATACTTGATAAGAAAAATACAATGATTCATTTCTTATGATATAATGTTGGGGGTCGCTTGATTTTTACACAATACATAAGAGGACTCCAGAAGAAACTAGAGTACACCCCCTAACCCCTATTCATGCCCCCCGCCCCGCACCCCCAAGAATGGGGAACTTGTTGCACCCTCTTGTGACCACCCTAGTAGGTATGAATCACATGAGGGGATAGTTGTGTGCCACCATACTAAAAAAATTTCAGATATTTGGATATTAGCGTCACCTCCTAACACTATTTTTTGGTAATAATGAATATGGAATGTCCACTTTCAACCACTATATTTTGGAAAGTGCAAAGCAATAAGGAATAACCAAAATTTTATTTTTTAGATTAGGTTGAGATTTTTGAAGAAAAAAGAATGACCCGTTGGCATGGATTTTGAGGAGAAAACAATGAATTTCTTGACATGGTCAATTTTTGGTCAAATTGTCGAGGTCATATGGAGATGGATGAAATGCAAATAGGACTAATTCTAATAATGGAAATGTATAAGGGTGATGGAACTCATGATAAAATAGGTGATCAAAATTAGGTTGGTAACACTATCTGTCAAAAATACTTTTTAGGTTCTTAATTGTGCTTTAACAAATAGTTTATCCTGGTAAAAATGTAGTGTATTTTTTTCTTCCATCTCAAAAGATTGGATTTTTAGTTTTGTTTATGCTATAGGTTTATTAGGTGGTTTAGTAACATCGTGGAATGACAAGTTTGTATCCACGTCTCTTTTAATGGTGACTTTAGGTATTGTGGGGAAGCAATTTTCTAATGAGTTAAGGAAAGCTTTGAGAGTGCTTAATCTATATTTGACCTATGGAGATACATGACCTTTTTGGGATAATTTTTTAGAATCTGTAGTTTTAAGTGGGGATAATGTCATAATATGAGGTGATATAAACCTAATTCTCAACATTTGGGAAATCTTAAAAGAGGTATCCAAAAAGGATCCTCTTAGAGACTGTTTTCTTCTAGTTGTTTGAAAATATTCATCTAGTGGATGTGCAACTAATTAAGATTGTTACCACCTGGAGAAAATGCCAAAATGGGCAAATAAGCAATCTCCAAAATACTTTACGAGTTTCTATTGGTAATCTTGAAACGATTATCACCAAAAGTAGTAAAATATCGTAGTTTATCCATCATCTTGATTGAGAGAAAATTATTTTGTACATATGATACATGTCATACACATCACAACCTTTTTTTTTCTCTCCCACCATCCTAATTCCTAATATCCCCTCTTCCCACGATTTCTAGAGGATTATCATAACGCAAGTAGACCATCCCACCATTATAGGGATGATATTTAACAAAGTAGCCTCTATATGGATTCATGTGGATAAATTCACTTGAGTCCAAAACCCAAGCATATAAAATAGATCTTATATTACTAAGACAAATAGCCTCACATGTTTCTATTTATTTTGGATCTAATGCACTAGCTTGAACTGATGGTTGATTTAGCATTGTATCCTTCTATCCCTTCTTCAGATGTCGATCATCCTTCTTTGAGTGCCATAGTTTCCCACAATTCCATCACTTGCCTTTCAGCTTGCATCATTTGGACTTAGTTTGGACTGTGATCTGCCTTGTTGAAACATTTTGGTAGATTGACTTCTCATAGATAGAGATTCATTATAAAGGTTTCTAGACACAATATTCACCTCAACTCTTCTCAATAGAGCAACTACCACATCATCAAAGTTTAGTGTTCTTGATGATGAGTTAATGATGGTCATCACCACATGAACCTAGATGTCTGAAAGGAAACACAGTAAATGATTTCTCTGTCCTCATCCTATACCTTTACACCAACCAATACCAATTTATTGATTAGGTTATTAAACTCATTTATATTATTTTTAATAGTTGAACCCTCCCTCATTCTCATATGGTAAAGATGCTTTTTTTCAGAAAACCTTATTTGTTGTTGATTTAGTCTCATACAACTTCCCAAGTTTCTCCTAAAGGGATTTCATGGTATTTTCTTTAATAACATTGAACAAGACAAAGTCTACTAGGCAAATACATACTATATAAACCATCTTGCTTCCTAGCTTTATCCACTCCTCGTCTATTATGCTCGATTATTTCACAATCGCTTTCAAGGATAGGACTTGGTCATTTTGAACCAACAACTCCTCCACGTTCATCTTCCATACAGAGAAATTATCTCCATAAAACTTCTTATTCTCAAACTTGGTTAAACCTCTTGTCATTGTTACATTTTCCACTCACAAAAATCCCTATGCCTATGATTTTTCTAGGCTATGTTACCAAATCTTAGAAAATATAAAAATTGAAGAAAACAACAATAAAGATAGAAAATAAGATTTACGAGGAAACCATGCAATGCATAGGTACAATCACAAGGCAATGGTAGCTTTGATATTTTCTCAATACTTGATAAAAAAAATTACAATGATTTTTTTCTCATGATATAATATTGGGGGTCACTTTCTTTTTATACATTACATAAGAGGGCTCAAGATGAAATTAGAATATACTAGAAGGTTCCATAAAATTTCACCTTAGGGGATCTACCCCCTAAACCCCAGTCATGGGGCCCTTGCACCCCCAAGTATGGGGGAACTTGTTGCACCTTCCTATGACCACCCTAGTAGATATGAATGACATGATGGGATAGTTGTGTACCACCATACCGAAAAATGTTAGAGATTTGGATATTGATGTCACGTCCTAACACTATTTTTTGGTAATAACAATTATGGAATGTCCATTTTCAATCACTAATTTTTGGGAAGTGCATAGAAATAAGGAATAATATAAAATTTTATTTTTTGGATTAGGTTGAGATTTTTGAAGAAAACATAATGACCTATTCCCAGATTTTGAGGAGAAAACAATTACTTGCTTGACGTGGCCAATTTTAATCATATTGTTGAGGTCATATGGAGATGGATGAGATGTAAATAGGACTAATTATAACAACGGTGATGGAACTCATGATAAAATAGGTGAGAAAAACTAGGTTGTTAACACTATCTATCAAAAATACTTTTTAGGTTTATACTCCTAATTTAGTTGTATTAATTCTTACACATGATCTAGGAACTAGGAATCAAAATCATCAAAGAATAATTGACAAATACACATGAATTAGCAATAATTGGAACCAAAATAGGTTTCCTCTCTGTATATTATATAAACAATAAAGTGTTACAATTCCATGCATTAGCAATGGCTTAACTCAATGAAGAATTTGAATACCTAAGGGACAATTCAAATTCAATGAGTGAGTCTAGCTTAACTGACTCTTTGCCATGCAATCTCACTCAGTTAACCACTTGACCAAAACCCTAATTGACTCACCAACCCTAACTGAAGTCAGAGTGCAATAAATGACTGAATCTCATCTAAAGGAGATCAAACACATGTCATAGCAATCCAACTATTAAGTGCTAGTCCTGCATGACTCCAATAAACCCTGATGAGGTTAACTGAAGCTAAGCTGACCATCAGAAGTTGGTGAAGGTGCCTTGTTAACTCCAGTTCATTAAATAATAATAAAATAATCATTAAATAATATATTTAATGAATGGAAGCACCTTAACTGACTGTAACTGATTGGTTGAACTGATTGTAACCACCAGTTAACAGTTAGGTGCATTAATGTCACACAGATCACCCCTGGAGTGCTCCAGTTAGCCTCCTTGACTGTAGGAGAAGGCTAAGTTAGCCTCCTTGACTGTAGGTAGGCGTGGGAGTGACTGGGATGATGGTAATTAATGCTCCACTGATGTCAATTAAACTTAGGATAGTGGTTTAACTAGGCCAATTTCACCGAAAGAGTGAGTATGATGGTAAATGTCTCCAACAAGTTGTGCTTTAACAAATAGTTTTTCCTAGTAAAAAGGTATTGGATATTTTGTCTTCCATATTAAAATATTGGATTTTTAGTTTTGTTGATGCTAGGTGGTTTGGTAACATGGTGGAATGACAAGTTTGTATCCACCTCTTATTTAATCGTGACTTTAGGTATTGTGGTGGAGCACTTTGCTAAGGAGTTAAGGAAAGCTTTGAGGGTGCTTAATGTATATGGGACCTATGGAGATACATGACCTTTTTAGGATAAGCTTGGAGATTCTATAGTTTTAAGTGGGGACAATGTCATTATATCAGGTGATATAAACCTAATTCTCAACATTTGGGAAATATTAACAAAGGTAACCAAAAAGGATCTTTTTAATGACATTTATTTTTTTTATTTTTTTTGTTTTTCGTGTTGTTTGAAAATATCCATCTGGTGAATGTGAAACCAATTAAGAATGTTCCCACGTGGATAAATGTCAGAATGGGAAAATAATCAATCTCCAAATTACTTCACAAGTTTTTATTGGTAGGGCCCTCCTTAGATGATAAGATTAAAATTAAATTGTGGGTTGGATTAGGCATTGCTTAAGACATCTCCTAATACTTTTGAAATTGGACCCAAAAGAATGGAATCTTCCAACTCCTTTGAAATTCAATCATGCTTGGTTACTGGAAGATAATTTTAGAGACCTTATTCTAAAAAGTTAGAAACATGTGGGGCCCCATCATGGGGACTTTTCCATGAAGGAATTTGCAAATAGTTTAAAAAAAGGTAAGGAAGTTATGAAAAGTTATCCAAAACTCTAGTTGTAAATCATAGAAAGTGTTAAAATTGGTGGAAAGGATTAATACTCTTTTTAAGAATAATAATGCTAGAATATTTTGTGATGAGGAATATTGGGTCTAAAGGAGTTGGAAGGTAAAAAAATGATTTAATTGATAAGGAGGAGACATATTGGAGGCCTAAAGAGTAGAGTCCTTTAATGGTTTGAAGAAGGGGGTAATAATACAGAAAAAAACACAAACACACACACACACATAATAATAGGAAACATATTAATATAATTTGGGAGATTCTTCGTCTTAATGGTTTAAAAATAAGATATTTCTATTAAAATTTAGTTTATCTCTTTCAATTAAATTTTTTTTTTAAACTCAAACGGTTTTTTTTTTTGGAAAAAAGAAGATATTCTAGAATGACGTAGCAGTAGCTAGATCAACCGATTACAATATGGTCAGAAGGTAAATTCTAAGGGACCAAGAGTTTAAAAACAAATTCAGGAAAGAAATTCAACATTACAAAATTTAGAAAGTAAAGTCTTCAGCAACAACTTCTCACACATAGAACTATTATGGTATCGGCTGCATAATACAAGAATCTCCAGTAGAATTGAAGCTTCCAAGAGGCAAAAGACAAGCTTTATTTGCCATTAAGTCAGCTTGCTTGTTCAATTCTCTCAGAATTTGAAAAGAAGAGACTTTCTCAAAATCCTTCATAAAATTTCAAATTCTTTGCAATATTTTATCCAATGAAGGTTTATTAAACTATAAATTAGAATTTAACAGCTTGATCAAAACCTCTGAATCCCCCAAAATTTGAATTTCTTTGATACCAATCTACCTGGCAATTTGGAAAGCCATGAGTAGGCTGTAGAACTCTACCTGATTGTTAGAACAAAATCCTAAGCCCCAACAAAAGCTAAAAAATTTCTCGATGTCCGAAGAATAAATTAAACCACCAGCACCCGCAAGTCCAGCGTTCCCTTTAGATGTTCCGTCAAAGAAAATTATAAAGACTCCCTTACTCTTCAACCAATGAGAAAAAATATATGTTGAAAGTCTCAAACGCCAAGGAGGAGGCGCCGTTGGTTTGGGGAATTTTATTTTTTTTGAACCACATAGATTCGAACTCAAATTGCAACCCAGTCAATCTGACATCGCTGGAGGAATTGAGGAAATTCACTGCTTAACCGTTTCAAGAATTTGCAATTTAATTTTGTTGACAATGTTCACAAGGGTCCACGTTCAGTTATTAAACAGCAAGTCATTCCTTTCCCACCAAACGCACTTAGGGATGATGTGCCAGGTGATCCATTGTTTGCAATTTCGTTGGGGAATTGGAATTTGATCCAACCAAGAAGTAAACACCTCCAGAACTGTCGATCCTGATGGAACGGCAATGTGAGTATCAAAGAGAACCATACACCAGACTAATTGTCTGAAAAGATAATCCACGAATAAATGATCAGAAGTTTCTAACGTAGCTTTGCATAAGCAACAACGAAAAGGTCCAAGGAAGCCAAGCTTACTCAAATTCTTCCCTATTAGAACCTTTTGATGCATGAGGAGCCATGAAAAAAAATTACCTTTGGCAGTCCATAAATTGACCAAATCGATTTCCACATTATCGGTTGTAGCAAAGAAACATGAGAAGTTTGAATTTCAGCAAATCCATGTCCCATGGAATACACACCAGTGGCACCCCAACCCCATTTATCTTTCAAAGAACGGTGGACTGGAGATAACCTGAACAAAGTTTTAATCAAAGTTTCTTGTTCTGAAATCAATCGATCTGGTATTTCCGGGAAATTCCAACCAATCCAATTCCCTGCCTCATCCCATAAGCAAATATCTACTAAGCAAAGGATACCTTTATTGGACAACCATAATTTGATCTTAGAAATCAAGTTTATGGAGGAAAGAGGAGGTATCCCAAGAATCTTATCTTCCCACAAAAAAAAATATCCCATTGCCTAGGATTCTGTATAAATGTTGTTGAATTAGATTTAGACTCTTCCTGAAAAATTCCAAATAGCGGTACCTGAAGGAAGATTTTCTTATTTTAAATTTCTCATGGATACACCTTTAAGATATTTCTGCAAGAAGAGCTTACTGACCGGATGATTCTTATCAGCAAAAATATGTCAGACAACCTTACCACCCAAGGCGATATTAGCTAATTCTGGTTCTCTTATTTGAAGTCCACCTTCACTTATAGGTCTTTTAATAATTTCCCAATTAACCAAGTGGATTTATTTTTTTATTTCCTTTCCCCTCGCTCCAGAGAAAATCCCGAAGAATCTTGGCGATTTGAGCCGAAATAGACTTGGGAGCTAGAAGCAATGAAGACTGGAAAATGGGGAGGGAAGAAAGAACTGATTTTATCAAAATCAGTTTCCCTGCTTTTTTCAGCCAAGGTCCACCCAAAGAGACAATTTTTTCTTTTAATTTGCTCAAAACATCTAGCCAAAGAGAAGGTGGACTAGCACCCAAGGTCAAAGGGAGACCCAAATATTTGATTTTTACCCACTGAACAAATCCAGGAAAACTCAAAATATTAGAAATTTGATGCATTTTCATAGGATCCACATTCCAACCAAAAACCCCACTTGTTTCCCTGTTGATCAAACCTCCAGAAATAGAACAGAATTGATGAATAATGCCATTAAAGGCACGAGCAATATTTAATGAAGCCCCTCCAAGGAGAAGAGAATCATCAACAAATAGCGCATGGTTAATAGGCTTCACCTCTCTAGCAGCCCTGATTCTAGGTATCGTTCCAACAATCATTTCAGTAGACAACTTTCTGCTTAAAGCTTTCGCCATCAGAATGTAAAGGAAGGGTGACAAAGGACACCCTTGCCGCAATCCTCTAGAAGCTTGAAAAAATTCTGCAGGTCTATCGTTGATAAGAGGAGCTATCCAAGGTCTATCTCTACATGCTTTTATCAAGCTTACAACCTCCATGCTGAAGCCAAAACTGAGTAAAACTTGATATAGAAAGGAGAGGTTAACTCTATCAAAAGCATTTTTCATATCTATTTTAATGATCATACCTTTCTCTTTCCTTTGATAGCTGGAGTGAATGTCCTCCTGTACTTGGATCACATTGTCTGTTAAATGTCGCCCGTTGACAAAACCTCCTTGCTGAGGAGAGATTAGAGAACCCAACAAATGATTTAATTTTTTAGCTAAGAGTTTGGCCAAGATTTTATAAGAGGCATTGCAAAGAGAAATAGGTCGGAACCTTTCAAAGGATGCAAGATTAATTTCCTTGGGGATTAAGGCTAAGAAAGTAGAATTGGTGCACCCACCGACTTTGGCTTTCCTGAGGAAGGAGGAGATCATACGGAGCAAATCAAATTTAATAACTGGCCAACAAATTCTATAGAAGTGAATTGAAAACCCATCTGGTCGAGGTGCTTTATCTAGTTCCATACCCCAGATAACCTCTACTACTTCTTGTTCTGAAAAAGGTTTAATCAAACCTGAATTAATCTCTGCAGAAACCTGAGAAGGAATATAGGATAAAACTTCAAGTTTGACTGCATTGTCTAAAACGCCATCCTCGGTATAAAGCTGATGAAAATGAGAATTAGCAGCCTGTAAAAGATCCAATTGACCTTTTATTACTGCTCCATCTCTAGAAATAATTTATGGAATGTGATTACGTGAAATTCTTAACCGGCATTGTCTATGAAAAAAGGATGTGTTTTTATTACCAACAATTAACCAAAGACTTCTCGATTTAAGCCTCAATATTTCCTCTTCATGTCGAAAGGACAGATACGAATTGATTTGAGCAAGCTTCTCCTTTGATAAAATCGAATAAGAAATATCAATATTTTCTAGATTGAATTTAATCTCAGCAAGTTCCTTAACGCTTTCTTTTCTGCTACTTGTTGGAGTGAAGAGAGGAGTTTTGATCCAAGCTTTCAACCCAAATTTTGTTCTTTTTAATTTTTGCTCCTATACAAAACTTGGAGAGCCATCCACAAACTGAAACCATGCTTTTTTAACTGTATCTAGAAATCCATCTCGCTCTATCCATAATGAACTGAAACGAAATGGGATTGGACCATAATCTTCTTCATCTTTCAGCAGTAAGGATATGGGATGATGATCAAAGGAAGTCTTTGGAAGAATTTTAGAAGAAATAATAAAATTCTTATCAAGCAATGTACTCTGCACCAGAAATCGATCTAGACGGGCTAAGATACTGTCAGAACCAGCCCTGTTGTTAGACCATGTAAACCGACCTCTCGTAGGCTTGTAGTCAATGAGATCCCATGTGTGCATAATGGACTCAACAAAATTCAACAAGGGATCTTTACCCATCACGCCTCCCTTTTTTTTACTAGGATCGAGGGTGATATTTAAATCCCCTGCCACAATTATACTACTAAGGGTATTTGATGACAGGAAATTTGAAAGAGAAAACCAACATTTCTTCTTCTCAACGTGATTTACAGGTACATACAAGTTAAAAAGAGCAATTTTAGTCTTGCTGACAGAGCACTGCAACTCTAAAAAAATCCAATGTTGAGAAGAAAAGGAAGACAGTAGGGTGAATTTATCCGACAACCAAATGGTAGCAAGACCCCCATAGGTGCCCCAGGCGCTGACAGTGATACCATTATTTAAATTCCACTTAGTCTTGCTTAAGATTAGTAACAAATCCTTATCATTTTTTGTTTCTTGTAATAAAAGAATTCCTGTAGGTTCCATTCTCAAAATATCTTTAACATCTTCTGATTTTTTGGGGTTCCCCAATCCCCTACAATTCCATGAAGTGAGCTGCATTATTTACCTATACCAGAATGGGTAGCTCCACCCTTATTAGGCCTATTCCTCTTGCTTCTACCCAAATTCATCTCAATGGTAGCTTGAGATCCTTGCATTTTCAAGTGCTCAGCTTCTTCTTCTCTAACCTCTTTACGAGATTTTCTCCCAGTCTTTTTTAAATACTGAATTGAGTCATCATCAAAGGAGCCAGAGGAATCTACCACTTTTTTCTTCAGAATTTCAGCATAGGAGGGAGAAGAAGGTATCCTTGAAGGAGAGTTATGAATTTCCTGCATAATTGAAACACCAGAAGGTTGGCTGGCAGGGGTCTCTATATTCCCAACAACTTCTTCAATTTCGCTATAATGCGCTTCAAAAGGAAGTATCTCACCTTCTTCAGGAGGATGAATCTAATATTCCGAAGGGCCCAAGACAACAAAAGGATTGATGGATGTTGAATTTCCTATATCTTTTTTTGGAAAGTTCTTCTTCACCTTAGAAATGACTTTATTCCCTATTGGTTCTCTTCCTTTCTAATCGTTACCCTGCTTAGAAGGACCTGCTTTCTGAATAAGATTCCATTGCTCAGCTTTCTCAAGTACAGGGATGTCTTCAGCTTTCTTCTTACAATTCCTAGCAAAATGACCATAACCATGGCAGTGGTGACATTTAAAAGGAAGTTGCTCATAGTCAAGTTCCTGAATATGAGACCAATCCACCACAATTAAATTGATCGCTTCAGGAAATCCTGTCTCTAAATCAACTTCTACACAAATTCTGGCGCATGAATATTGATCTTTACTTTATGCCATGTCTATCTATTTTCTGAGTTTTGTCCGATGGTTTCGAAGGATTCAGAATTCCAACAATGGAGTGGCAGGTGAGGGAGTTGAACCCAAACCAGAATAGCAGAAGGAACATTCTATCTGGGATCGAAATAAAGGGTCCATTTGTTCAAGTAAATTCCCTGTGGTCCCATAAAATAGGGGCCATTTCGAAAAATAAGATCTATGTTTTCAGCAGACTCAAAGACAGAAACAAAAAACCCCCTACCCACCAGATGGCTGCGAATTCCTTCCAAAACCAAAGGTCTCCAATTACACTATACCTAGCCATCAATAACATTTGGAGAAGGCCAAAGACCCATGAATTGACCAATTAATCCTCGTTCAGAAAGATTCAAAGTGGTCCAGCAAGGTCTCTCAGCTGGCAACTCAACAACCGGTATATCAACTTTCTTCACAAATTGCTGCACCAAAGAGTTACCCTTCTGCTTTCCACTGGAGCCAACCAATATTTTGAAAGCAAGCAATTCCAGTGGAAGGGGAGGAGGAGGATCACTGCCAGAATCCATTCCCATATATGATCACCTGAACCCCACAAAACTTCAATAATTCAAAAGACAAGTCTACTGGATCGAAGAGACTCCAGGACAGAACTTCAAGACAAAGTTCAGCAAAATCAAAATAAGGACACAACAAATACAAGAGCTAAGAATCCAGAAGGAAAACTCCAACGAGCCAAGGCAAGTCAAAACAATCCTCCTCCACAATCAACCAACAAGCAGGAAATCACCAGAACAGCACGTTGTAGTGAACAGACCACTGACAGCCTGTCACCAATCCAGAAAACCGATCAGCTGGAAATCAATCCCAAGAGAAACCCAATCTTGGAAATGGAGCCTTCAATTCTTAACATGATGCACTCAGAATGAGCTCCCTGCAAGAAAGAACAATAGGAGCACTCCACCAGCAAAACCCCAAACCACTAGCAGACCGGCAACGAGGTTCAACAAAGTACATGTAGGGTTTAAAATTTCTTGGAGTAAAAAAATCTCTTGGAACAAATCGTTCAATTCATCTGAACCCACGCAATATTCACCAGGCACAGAACCTGAGTTTTCTTGAAGCAAAGAATGTCGTTAGGAACAGTTGAAGCTCCTCTACAAAACGGCCCAGCCAAGAAATAGGCCAGACCTCCAACAAAGAAAAAATCTCAAATCTCACCCTCTACAAGCTTCAATTATTGGAACCAAAGACCAACAAAAGAGGAACCAGAACCTATACACTCTTGCAAACACCAAGAGGCATACACAGGCCAGCAAGGATCAATACTAACCCAGCCAGCATCCACTAAGAGCATAGGTCTTGGAAAGATTTTTTCATATCTTCAATCGAAAGCAAGCATGAATCCAACCTCCAACGAAGACTGATCATCTTGATTGAAGAGAATCAACACAGATCTTGATCAATCAACGAGCGGATGGAGCATGGTCTAATGGTGAGCAAGTTCGAAGTGATTCAGCTCAGAGCTTGTTCAAACAATGAGCATGGTCTATCGATGAGAATTAAAATTTAGAATGATTAGACAAATAAAACTTAACCGAGCATTGAGGAGAAAGAAAAATACATAATCATAAGCATGCTTATAATAAACTGAAAGGCCGATGCGACCAACACCAACCACTTAAGGAATTTTACAATGGATTTACTCAAGTCTTTAAATAGGATTCATCACATACTAATACCATGGGAAAATATCATGGGTTACCCAAAACCACATATCCCAAAACCACCAACAATAAACCTATTAATGACAAAATTAAGGTATATTAATTATCTAGTCAAGATTAACCTAACATTCCGCCATTTAAACTTGACTTGGAATAAACACCTACCCCCTCAAAGTTTTTAACTAGGTATTTGGGAATATAACATTACCCCCATACAACATGCCCCCCATCACCTAAGTCTAGATCTAGACTTTACAACTATGAACCATGAAACTAGGAGTATGCCTACCTAAATACGTCTTATAGACACATGCTCATTTACATATGTGATCATGTCTAGCTCCATAAAAATGCTTCCAATTGTTTGTAGATTAAGAAAGCATTATGAAGAAAGAAAAATTCACAATAATAAGCATGCACATGATAATGGCCATATTTACCATGGAAACCTTTTAACAAAAGAACGAACCTTTAAAAGATATTTCATTACCCTGGGCCAACTCGAGCAACGCTGACCTCTTAAGGAATTTTACAATGGAGTAGTTATACAAGCCTTTAAATAGGCTTCATCACATTCTAATACCACGGGTTACCCAAAACCATGGGCCCATAAAGAACCAACAATAAACCCATTAATAACTAAATCAAGGTTATCTTAATTACTTTGTAGCCAAGTCAAATTAGCCTTAACACTATTAAGGGAATAGTAGAGGAGGGAAGATTTCATTTCAAATAAGTTTTTAAAGATCCAAAAGATAAAAACATGTTTGAATATTTAGACACTTAAGAGTTAGTTAAGATCAACTTGCTCTAATTTAGTTAGGTAAAGTGTGTTTCTTTAGTATGCATTAGTATGCATTTGTACTTACGCAATCCAATGGTCACGATATGTTCTAGAGATAAAGTGATACGGCAATTCATCTTCACCTCTATTTTAACGGATATTGATTCATGGCTTAGCACTTAATTGGTCCATGAGTCCTTACTTAAAGAGCATGGAGGGTCATTTTCTTGATGATCGATTGTGAGAAACTCATATATAAATAAATTTTCCTTTTTCATTAATATATTGCCTCAAGTATCTATTTGACTAGGGCCATGGATTGTTTCCTCTCTGAGGGTTTTAACCATGCAAAACATCGGTATGTTGAGATGTGATGTATTTGTGGGACTGGTTTCTTAAGGTGTTTGGCCTTGTGGAAATGCCCTCTTTTAATCAAACAAAACATTGAAGAAATCATCGCAACTCTTAGCTTGTTTCCTAGTATTATAGATGGGGAAATGAACATGGATTTGGAAGTTGAAACAACCAATGTAAAGATAAGAAAAGGAAGAAATGTAAGTTTGAATATTTGTGTACTCTTGATTCTCTTTTTTTTTTTGTTTTTCTTTGTATCATAAGTAAATAAGTTCTTGCATGCTTATATATTAATTTTTAAAATTTCTCTCTTAGCATATACAATATGTTGTAAGTATAGTTTACATATGTAAAATGTAATTTTCATTCAATTTCTAAATAGAAATGGTATTTTTTTTTTTTTTTTAAAGATTGGGCACTATCTTATCATTCATTCTACTAAATGAAGTTAGTAAAATTAAATATTAAATCATTGTTATTTGTTAAAAATTAAGTCCATTATATATATTACATTACAAATTTTTTAAATCACACTTAGGTTATGCTTTTAAATCCTCATCACAAGTTTTGGTTGTAATTAATATAAGTTTATTAATTTCTTAATCATATAAAAAAAAAAATATCCTCTTTTTGCTACATTATGAATTGTGGAAGATGACTCCTTTTTGAAATTTTAGAATTTAATCATTCAGAAAATTTGTAACTTGCAAATCGGCTATATGTAATAAGGGTCTTTGCGACACTCCATTAAAGTTAGTCACGTTAGGTATATTTTGGTTTTTTCATGAAGTATCAAGTATATTGTTTTTTTTGGAAAAATAACATTTATGAAAGTCAATTTTTGAATAAAAACATTAACTAAAAATTTATTCACATACAATGTAGAACATCAAATTTCAAGTGTATATGATTGGTATACACATGTATATGTCTAAATTTATTTTAATATTGATTTTGGATTTATTACCATAGATATAGAGGGAAAATAAATATGTTTCTGTGTGTGTTTAAATTTTTTAAATTAATAAAACAAATGAATTTTTTAAATTAATAAAACAAACGGTTAAGCATTGCATGTTTTTTAACCTTTTTGGTTTATACAATGAAAATTTAACTAAAAATTATTTATCAAAATGGAAATTTTGAATTGATGATATTGTTTTTCTTAATTGGGAAATAGATTTAATACCCCTAAATACCTTGGGATAACCAAATTATGAAATGCTAACATATGATATTTGTGATAAATGTTGAATTCCCCTCTTATTAATTTAAATAGTCTAAAAATAATGAATTTGCAACATGGACATTTAACTTATGTCATGTATCACATTAGTATTTGGAATAGACATATACACACTTCCTTTATAGAAATGTATAAGCACCTAACTTATTTTGATGTAACTATCTCTTAATTTTTTTTTTAACAAAAATGGTTATAATTTGTATTAAAACAACGAGAAAGTCATTGGCATGGCATTAAGAGAGGCTTAAATACATACTCAGCAAGCCCAATTCAAAGTCTCCTCAAAAATCAAACCCTATTCCTAGAATCCAACAAACCGATGTCATCTTCCATCATGCATGCTCAAATCTGAAATCAAAGCTAACTAATACATACTAGATTTTCTTCACACCTGTCCAATCTACATGTCAAATCGGGAATCTTATGGAATGTTGAAAACTTGCTTGTTTCCATTCAGATTCAAAATCCCTTTGTCTAAAGGAACTGCTTCATTGGCGGACTTGTGAGCTTCTCCATTGAGCTCTCAAAGGATGTGAAAGATTTTAATATTGTGGAAGGATTTCATGAGGAGTTTAATTTTCTTCTAAATTTGCCTTAGTCTCATATCATTGGGTTGTATATTGATAATGAGAGCTTGGATCACAAATTGAGAATCTTTGAAGACGTTGAGTTTAATAATGTTCCTGGCCTTTGCTTGGTAGAGTCCTTGCCAAAGCGTTAAAGCTTCCGCTATGTTGTTGGAATTTTCACCAATTCCCCAAGAATAGCTTGATTCAAGCGTTTCATCAGGATTGAGAAGAACCCCTCCCCCTCATGCCGCCCATGGATTTCCTTTGGACGCTCCATTAAAGAAACATTTATACCCCTGGAGACATTTTTTCCAAATATTGAAATTCATTAGATCCATTTGAATTTTCCATTGTTTCGAGCGGTGGAGAGCTTCTGTACCGATGGTTTGAAGGCTTGGGGAAAAAAATTTGAATCCATTTTTCTTCAATTAGGGTAAGGACTTCCTTATTCTCCAGGAGTTGTAGGAAGACGAGGCAGTCTCCCATTAGATCCTGAGCTTTCGCGACCACCTGGGCTGCATGGGAGGAATTTCCTCTGAAGATTTGGGCATTGCGTTCTAGGCATAATTCCCAGAGGGTGAATTTGGGTAAAGTCAACTAGCAGGATTTAAGCCTATCTTTTTTAAGAAGGGAAACGAGACACTTAGACAACTAGTCGCTAAGGAGAGTAGAGAGATATTTTGGAAATTTAACTTGTACTGACCAGGGGCCTACGACTTGATTCCAAACCTCAGCTGCGAAGGGGCAATTTAACAAAATATGCTTATTTGAATCTTCTGTTTTCAAATAGATGGGACACCTCGAAGTTCCTTCCCAGCCCCTTCATTTGAGATTTTCACTTGTCAGTATATTCTTATGTATCAGCATCTAGAAAAATGTCAACCTTTGGGAGGCTTTTAATCCTCCATATTTCTTTCCAAAGAATCGAATCGAGAGGGATGTGCAAAATATCTTGAATCTACTTGTAACCTTCAGTTGCGGTGTAACCTCCTGACTTGGTACCCTAACCTCGGGCATCTTTCACCAGACCTATGACATGGGATTTCCCATGGAGATAATGAAGTAGTATTTGTTCTTCGCAGCATGACTTCCTGGGACAATCCGGAAGGTTCCACTCCTTCAAGGACTTAGAACCATCACCATTCCATGTTGAGATATCCCATAGGGAGGTTATGTTGAGAGAATGATAAATAAGTTTGATGTTGATGGTCCCTGGGATGGAGTCGAGAGGAGGATTTCAAAGGATGGAGTCCTCCCAAATTCGTATGTTTCTCCTATGTCCCGGTATCCATGTTAGATGAGGCTTGAAGAATCCCATAGATTTTTGAAAAGATGAAAAGATCAGGGATCCTTTTGTGACTTTTGGAGTCTCGTTTAGGATTTTTTTGCGGGCCCCTTAGAAGTATTTTTTCCAAATGGCATGCTTTCTCCACATTAGTTTACATGTTCCCAATTTCCAAAGAATCTTTGCACCAAGGGCCAGGTTCTAAGTTCTAATATCTCTTATCTGGAGACCCCATTCTAGAATTGGCTTAGTGATTTTACTCCAGCTGACTAGAGAGATCTTACTCTCACTTTGTTTTCCTCCCTTCCACAAGAATCGCCTTAAAATAGCTTCCATTTTTCTAATGAATCCACTCTGGGCCAAAAGGATAGAGCTTTGATAACCCAAAATGCTAGTTAAGACAAATTTAATTAGAACTAGTTTCCATGCTAGATTGAGCCAGTTTGCTCCCCATGAGTTAATTTTGAATTTTAGTTTCTCTAACAATGGGACCCACTGAGCAGATTTTGAGTTTGCTCTGATAATGGGGATTCCTAATTATTTGAAGGAATCCCATTGAGTTTCCCTTCTATTTCCATAATAATAGATATTTTCATCATTTGTCTTGGTGAGCAGTTCCATCAGTCACATTTGGATTTTCATGTAGTTTATTTGACTACTAGAAGATTCCTTGTAATATCCTAGTTCCATTTTAAAACTTCTAACAGTGAAGGTGCTTACTCTTCCAAGGAGAAGTGTGTCAACTACAAATTGCACATGGTTGATGTCCTTGACTCCTCTTGTTATTCTAATTCCCATTAGATCTTGTTGGAGTCGACATCGTTCTAGTTGAAAGCTTAGAACCGAGGCTTGGATGTCATAAAGAAGAGGGGAAATCAGGCATCCTTGTCTTAGGCCCTTAGAGGCTTGCAAAAAATATGCAGCTCTTCCATTAACTAACGGGGCTATCCATGGAGATCCAATGCAAGCTTGGATTCAGTTAATGAATCCAAGGTTGAACCCAAAGCATTGAATGACCTAAAGCATGAAGACATGTCTAACCTTATCGAAAGTGTTATCCAAATCTAATTTGTCAATCTACCTTTTTCGCTCTGAAGATCACTTGAGTGGATAGCTTCTTGGACAAGGATGATACTATCAACAATATGTCTTCCTTTGATAAAGCCGCCTTGATTCTCCAGAATGATTGAGTGAAGAATGGCTTTGATTCGGTTGGCGATAATTTTTGTGATGACCGCTTATCCAATACTACACAGCGATATTGGTATGAATCGATCGAAGGAAGTGGCTCCTTTTTCTTTGGGGATGCGAGATAAAAAAGCAGATTTAGTATCCCCTTTAATTTTATGGCATCTATGATATTTTAAGACCATTATGTGGAGATCCTTTTTAAAAACTATCCAACAATCTTGAAGAAATATGGTTGTGAACCCGTCTAGGCCAGGGGCATTTTCCGGGTTCATACTATCAATGGCGAGTTTGATTTCTTTCCTTTTAATCGGGGTCATAACCTTCTAAATGGAATCTTGTGGTATAAGGGAGGGAACCAGATCTAGAATCTTGTGGCGCCTATCATTGTGGGCTTGAATATTTTCAGAGTATATCTCTTTGAAGTGATAATAAGTTGCCTTCTTTATTCCATCGAATTCGTTGATGAGTTGATCTTGACTTTGTATGGCTTTGACGGAGTTGAATTGTTTTCAAGATTTAGCTTGATTATGGAAGAAACTTGTGTTCTTGTCACCCGCCTAAAGCCAAATACTTCAAGACTTTTGAATCCAATTGTATCCCTCCATTATACAGGCCTAATGAAGCTTCCTTTGGAACATCCTTTCTTGTTCCATGTTGGCAAGGGTGATCAGGATGCCTTCCATATTTATCTAGTGACTTTCCAATTGAGTTTGGACTTTGATTCTCTAGCATGAGGGGGAATCCATTGTTTTGGACCATCTTTTGTGCTCTTTTCTAAGTCGACGAAGTTTTTACTCCCAAACGAAGAAGGGAGATCTAGTGACTAGAAACGACCATGCTTTTAGAACAAGGTCCCGAAACTCTTCCTGGTGTATCCAAGAGGGAGTGAACCAGAATGACATAGGGCCCAGGCTGGTATCTTTGGTGAATTCGAGTGAAATAGGTTTATGATTAGAGGCTCTTAGGGCGGGATTTTGTATGAATCGTCCATTCTTAAAAAGAGGAATGATATTTGAACTAGGAGTCTATCTATTCTAGCAGCAATATGTCTAGGTCATATTCTCTTGTTTGTCTAGGTGAGTTTTCCCCTAGAGGGTTTAATATCTTCCAGATCCCATTTGAGAATAAGGTCTTCTACCCATTCCCGGAGCGGATCTCTGACTATGGATCCCCCTCTCTTTTCCCCAAAGGATAGAGTGGTGTTTATATCTCCCCACGAACACAATATTGTCCATTTGGTGACTTTTAAGATAATCTCCAGTGAGATTCAAACAATCTTTATTTTTCGAGAAGAGGGAAGGTACATAAATATTGAACATATAGATTTGGATACAAAAGCCCTTGTGCAGAGTTTCGGTGAGGATCTAGTGGGTGCATGTAGCTAAGTCCAGTATATCAAATTTGATAGTATCCTATAGCGTACCTATTCCACCTAAGGCCCCTCTTCCACTTGCCGCAATTACTTCACCTTTCTTCCAAAATTTTGCACAGGTTTGGAGAAAATCTTGTTTATCCATTTTAGTCTCATGAATGAGTAGAATGTATGGGTATGAGATGAGGATTAGATTTTTCATAAATACTTCCTTTATTCTACTTCCCAAGCCCCTATAGTTCCAGGAGATGATATTCATTACTTATTTTCAGGATTTGAAATGGCTCCCTTGGAGGGATGCCCTTGTTTCCTGGTACTTCGAGTATTTAGCATTTTTTTTCCAGAGGGGGTGGGAGCCTTGAAGTTTATCCTTGTAAGTGGCCATTTCTCTTCTTTCCCTTCCCATTTTCATGCCCCTTGTAACTTGTTATGGAGTACTATGAAGGGTGTTTATTTCACCTTATTATTCTTCTGAGCTACCCTCCTCGGTTCCAGAGTTCTGGGACCCAGTTTCATGTTCCTGAGGGAAGGTGGTTTCCTTGTCTTCTTGGAGTTTCTTTGCATGCTTGGGGATTTTATTATGGGGTTCATTCGAGGATTTGACTTCATCTTCTTAATTTCTTAGTGTAGCAAAGCTATTTCTAGTAGTGATCTGAACCTTCAAAGTTTCCTTTCTTTTCTCGAAGTTGGATATAGGTGGATTGGAATCCTTTTGGGGGAACGTTTAGGGTTTACCTTATATCAGTTTGCTTACTTCCATCCTTCCCCTACTTACTTCTCTTTTAAGTTTTTTGGAAATTGCTTGGAAGTGGGTGTATTCATGGCAACTTCTACACTTAAATGGAAGCTATTTGTAATCCAATTTCGGGTATTGTTTCTAGTCCCATACCTTGAGTTTGATTGCTTCAGGTAGTCCAGATTCTAGGTCAACTTAGATGCAGATCTGAGCGCAAGAATATCGACCTTTTGGATCATCTTGATCTATGTGTTTCCTAATCCATTTCCTATGGTTTGCAGTGAAGAAGAGTTCCAGCAATGGATCGACAAGTTGGGTAGACGAACCCATACCGGTACAATATTCGGGACATCTAAAGCTGATCGAAATCAGGTGTCCATCAATTGAGATACACACCTTGTGGACCCATTATTTAAGGTCCACTCCTAAAAATTAGATCCCTGTCTTATTTGGAAATGAATTCCAGCAGAAAAAATCCCCTACCTACTAAATAGCAGGTCTCGCTTGCGAAGATCAGCGATCTACAGTTTTTTTGTATCCAATTGTTTGTTTTTCGTCAAGAGGGCCACGGTCCTTTGAACTGGATGATCAAGGCCCAATATTCCAGAGAGGATGCAACTCACATTGGTTGATCCAAAGGGAGGTTTATTTCTAGGAGATCGTTCAATTTATTTACGAATTTGGGGAGGGATATGCTATCAGTTTTATTCCCCTTCGCATTGGTTAAACTTCTGAAGGCTCCAACATCTACAAAGGAAGGAGGTGGAGGGCTTCTACCTCTAGTAGGACACATGCATGAAGATGCTCGGATCAATCACGGGGTCCAGGAATCGATCTGGTCGCCTACAATTTCTTGTCGTTTTTATTTGAGGTGGTGGAAAACATATTAAGGGGATAAGTGTTGCATTTATACTTTCTCTTAGGAATTCATTTGGGATGTTTGGGAACCCATTTGAAGCATTCACGGTGATTAAGTATTGTGTGAATAATTTTGGCATATTCAGTGGATTTCAGGTTTTGAACTTTTGTAACATTTTTTAAGTTCTTTGTAGTGATTTTTATTGGTTCCCTATTTTGGCATGCTTTGTGATAACCATAAACTCCATTTTTTGTCATATTCCATATTAATTACTTATTTTTCCACCCCCATTCAATCTATTATGTCCTAAATTGCACTCAACATGTTCTTTGGGTTAAGAGGTAATATTTGTTGCCTTGTACTTGCATTTCCTCTGTTTTGTGAATTAAAATTGTTCCTTGGATAATGACATTACCAGATTAAGTTCTTGAAACGCCCTGTTAGTTTTGGTAATACCCTTGATGATTGGGATAATTTTGATCTTCAAGGATCGAAGAGGAAACATGGGGTTTGCAAGGAACTATGTCGATATGGTTTACTATTGTTCATATATACAATAGTTTCACTTAGGACCTATAAATTCAATATTTATGACTCAATACAATTGATCCTATAGCATGAACATACAAGACAATATTTCATGTTTTTTTCATGAAATCTCCTGATGAGGATGGATTGTTTTTCCTTAGCTATTTTTATCAAGTTATTATCAAATGTAACTGTATCCCTATTGTTAGTACAAAACAGCTTGACATTGCAAATTTGTATTTCAATCCTATATCATTTTGTTTCAACGATGTTAAACTTATAACTAGCAGCATAGATGATAGTTTGATTAGCTAGGCTAGAACGCAAAAAAATATACTTGGAGATTTGAACTATGTACCTCTTATGATTTCTTAATAGAAGACTGGTTTATGTATTGATGTGTAGGTGAGTTTGAGCTTTTAAATTAATTAGTGGGCTTATTCTTGAGAGGAGACATGGCCCCCTTTGCCTCAAGGAAAACACCCAGTTAGATTTGTTGTTTGCATATTAATTTATGTGTAATACTTACTCAAAATATATCATTACAAATTTTCTATGTTTTAGTAGGGTTTGGATTTCCTATGGCAAGTAGTTTCATGAAATGTTAATGAAAGTATGAATAATTGAGTTATTAGTTGCTTCATTTGTTGATGGTGTGAAGTTTATTTCCTATAGGCATTTCATCTTAATATTCATATCTTTATCAATCTAGGGATTATAAAAGAACAGAGTATTATGTAAATGATATAAATCATTACAACTGCATTTCCATAATTGTTTGTTATTCCCTTATGAATGATTGATTAATAGGTTGAGTTGAAAGATGTCAATTGCATGATTTAGATTTCATCATCAAGAGTACATCTTTGAACTTAATGTTACTTTATATATAAATGAGAATCTATCAAACATGGAATTTTATGTTGACCTACGTTTCCACCATCGAAATCTATGAACAAGGAACACTGAAGTGCATGTGAGATGTCTCTTGCAAGTTAGGAAAAAAGGTTTTCTTGTGTTGAGTAATGTTTTCCATTTTATCTGTTCTGAATAGATGATCTTTCCATGTCATTCATTAAAGTGAGAAAACAAAGTATTTCTAGTAATTAAGGATTATTATTGGCCTGCATCCCATCCTTAGAGACTCATTAATGAATATGTCGAAAACAGGTCTTATGAGCAATTGAATAATTGTTGCTTTTAGGTTTTGGTTTTTAATTATGATATCTTCCCTTTCGTTCATTGAATCTAACAAAGTATTTGTCAGCCATATGAATATGAGCTGATCTACTTTCGTAACAATGAGATTCATAAACAAACTAGTGTTTTGATCATAAAGGTTTTATTTTGTAGCTGATTTGTGAGATGTTTGTTAGGATTCAATAGTTTTAACAACACTTTAAAGACTTATCCATGCAAATATAGTGTTGACACTTAAAAATTTGATTGCCCTTAAATTGATGAATTGGTGTAATAGGAATTAAGGTAATTAATTTGATTGACAATTTGGTTCCATTATGGGGTATTTGTCAAAATGGATTAGGATTTAGCATAGTTATTTTCAGACTTGTTTTTTTTGTACAATGCCCTCACATTGGATGCAATAGGACAATGAAGGTAAGAATCTATAGTTATTTTGTGAGGAAAATTGTTGTGTTACATTTGGAATATGATAACACTACATGAATATCGATAGAGTCAATAAAGGCAGTTTTTTTAAGAATAAAAATAAAGTAGTTACGAATGTTTATTTTGGTAGAAGTGTGAAAACCTTTGTATCTACTAATTCATTGGTAGGTAAAAATATAAAAAGGGAATTTATAAGGATATTTGCAAGAAAGGATCTGTCAACACTTGAAAGAACACCTACTTCAAAAGAATTGATTGAACACAGTTCAATTGCAGTTGCAATTGTGGAGCCTTTGGTTGGTCAAGAAGGACCTATAAAAAAATTAAATATCATTGGGGGATCAGAGGGGCAACCAAAATAGGGGTTCAGCATAATGATTAAAACAAATTCTCGACATGCAAAAATAGAGTTTAATTTGTTTGGAGGAGAATAAATCATGACAGATGAAGAAGGTACATGCTCTAATCAAGAGGAAACATTTACCTTTGAGTTCCCTATTAGGGATCTTGGTGGAGTAGCACACTTGAAAAATATTCCTCCGTCTTCTCTACCAAATTTTCATGGTTTGGAAATTGAAGACCCAGATACATTTTTATTTCAATTTGAAGTGCTATCTAGTGGTTATGATTATTGTACTAATGCTCGAAAATTGAAATTGTTCCCTACTACTTTGAAAGGTGTATCACTTTGAATGTTTATGGGTCTTAGTGGGAATAGTATTCAAACCTGAGATGATATGAAAAAGGTATTTTTGAAGAAATACCAAGACTATTGCAGGGCCAAAGAGCTCAGAGAATAAATCTTATGAATCACACAAAAGCAAGATAAAAGTTTGGGGACTATGCGAAATGATTTCAATATAATCTTTAAAGACAAAAATAAGGACAACACAACAATGATAGCTTGAGAACAATCCTTCTTAGATGGATCTGAGATGAATCTCTAGAAGTCTTAAATCTAACTAGATAAAGGGATGTCTCTTAGCATATATATGACAAGATATGTGAGGTATGCAGAATATATTCGAGATAAAATTCGAAGACCAGAAGGATTTCTAGGGATGTTACTTCCAAATTTGTAAAATCTGTTGTAGGAATAGGAGTTACAAGAGTTGAAATTAGTAATTTGTTTAAAAACTTTAAAACTAATATTATTAGTTCCTCGAGTTCTTAGCTTGATGTTTTTCAAGTTAAATAAAGGTAGGAAGAATCAGAAAAATATTTGCCCAAACTTTTCCCACTATGCCAAAAAAAACATCCTTTAAGAGATCCCCATTGGATAGCGTTGAAGTCTGTGGCATTTGTGACCTGGACCATCCCACTAAAAGTTGTCCCTTTGCCTCGGGGACAACACCTAGTTAGATTTTTTGTTTGCATATTAATTTATGTGTAATACTTACTCAAAATATATCGTCACAAATTTTCTATGTATTAGTGGGGTTTGGATTTCCTATGGCAAGTAGTTTCATGAAATGTTAATGAAAGTATGATTAATTGAGTTATTAGTTGCTTCATTTGTTGATGGTGTGAAGTTTATTTCCTATAGGCATTTCATCTTAATATTCAGATCTTTATCAAACTAGGGATTATAAAAGAACAGAGTATTATGTAAATGATATAAATCATTACAACTGCATTTCCATAATTGTTTGCTATTCCCTTATGAATGATTGATTAATAGGTTGAGTTAAAGGATGTCAATTGCATGATTTAGATTTCATCATCAAGAGTACATCTTTGAACTTAATGTTACTTTATATATAAATGAGAATCTATCAAACATGGAATTTTATGTTGACCTACATTTCCACCATCGAAATCTATGAACAAGGAACACTGAAGTGCATGTGAGATGTCTCTTGCAAGTTAGGAAAAAAGGTTTTCTCGTGTTGAGTAGTGTTTTCCATTTTACCTGTTCTGAATAGATGATCTTTCCATGTCATTCATTAAAGTGAGAAAACAAAGTATTGCTAGTAATTAAGGATTATTATTGGCATGCACCCGATCCTTAGACTCATTAATGAATATGTCGAAAACAGGTCTTATGAGCAATTGAATAAGTGTTGCTTTTAGGTTTTGGTTTTAAATTATGATATCTTCCCTTTGGTTTATTGAATCTAACAAAGTATTTGTCAGCCATATGAATATGAGCTGATCTACTTTCATACCAATGAGATTCATAAACAAACTAGTGTTTTGATCATAAAGGTTTTATTTTGTAGCTGATTTGTGTGATGTTTGTTAGGATTCAATAGTTTTAACAACACTTTAAAGACTTATCCATGCAAATATAGTGTTGACACTTAAAAATTCGATTTCCCTTGAATTGATGAATTGATGTAATAGGAATTAAGGTAATTAATTGATTGACAATTTGGTTCCATTATGGGGTATTTGTCAAAATGGATTAGGATTTAGCATAGTTATTTTCATACTTGTTTTTTTTGTACAATGCCCTCATATTGGATTCAATAGGACAATGAAGGTAAGAATCTATAGTTATTTTGTGAAGAAAATTGTTGTGTTACATTTGGAATATGATAACACTGCATGAATATCGATAGAGTCAATAAAGGCAGTTTTTTAAGAATAAAATTAAAGTAGTTACGAATGTTTATTTTGGTAGAAGTGTGAAAACCTTTGTATCTACTAATTCATTGGTAGGTAAAAATATAAAAAGGGAATTTATAAGGATATTTGCAAAAAAGGATCTGTCAACACTTGAAAGAACACCTACTTCAAAAGAATTGATTGAACATAGTTCAACTGCAGTTGCAATTGTGGAGCCTTTGGTTGGTCAAGAAGGACCTATAAAAAAAAAATATCGTTGGAGGATCGGAGGGGCAACCAAAATAGGGGTTCAACATAATTATTAAAACAAATTCTTGACATGCTAAAATAGAGTTTAATTTGCTTGGAGGAGAATAAATCATGACAGATGAAGAAGGTACACGCTCTAATCAAGAGGAAACATTTACCTTTGAGTTCCCTATTAGGGATCTTGGTGGAGTAGCACACTTGAAAAATATTCCTCCGTCTTGTCTACCAAATTTTCATGGTTTGGAAAGTGAAGACCCAGATACATTTTTATTTGAATTTGAAGTGCTATCTAGGGGTTATGATTATTGTACTAATGCTCGGAAATTGAAATTATTCCCTACTACTTTGAAAGGTGTATCACTTTGAATGTTTATGGGTCTTAGTGGGAATAGTATTCAAACTTGAGATGATATGAAAAAGGTATTTTTGAAAAAAATACCAAGACTATTGCAAGGCCAAAGAGCTCAGAGAAGAAATCTTATGAATCACACAAAAGGAAGATGAAAGTTTGGGTACTATGCGAAATGATTTCAATATAATCTTTAAAGACAAAAATAAGGACAACACAACAATGATACCTTGAGAATAATACTTGTTAGATGGATCTGAGATGAATCTCTAGAAGTCTTAAATCTAACTAGATAAAGGGATGTCTCTTAGCATATATATGACAAGATATGTGAGATGCAGAATATATTCGAGAGAAAATTCGAAGACCAGAAGGATTTCTAGGGATGTTACTTCCAAATTTGTAAAATCTGTTGTAGGAACAGAAGTTACAAGAGTTGAAATTAGTAATTTGTTTAAAAACTTTAAAACTAATATTATTAGTTCCTTGAGTTCTTAGCTTGATGTTTTTTCAAGTTAAATAAAGGTAGGAAGAATCAGAAAAATCTTTGGCCAAACTTTTCCCACTATGCCAAAAAAAAACATCCTTTAAGAGATCCCCATTGGATAGCGTTGAAGTCTGTGGCATTTGTGACCTGGATCATCCCACTAAAATTTGTCCCTTCGTACCAGGTATAAAATCAACATATAAAGGGGATAAAGTGCCCACAAATTCACTCTATGCAATGGTTGTGGAAACCTCAATATTTAGGTATGATGCAAAATTATGTTCCTAAAAGTCCTTATTCTTATAATCATATGTGGAACACTCGAGTGCCTTGGTAACCTTAGCCACCTCAACCTGCTCCACCATAAACCTAAAATAAAGGTTGATGTGGACCATATTATTGTGGTATGGCCTCTTTTTCTTATCCTACATCACAAATGTGTCCTGCAACACAAACATATCCTACATATTCTCCAAAAGTTCTTTAACAACAAACTAGTCAGGCACCACAATTACAGCTACCTGCCCCCCCAAATCCTCCATGAACAACACAAATCTATGCTTAATCCATTCCAAACCCTAAAAATAATAAATCAAGTAAACATGCCTACAAGGTTGACCTCCAAACTATTCTCACACATGATATCATGCCTATACCACTACAAGAAATTTGCTTAAGGTCTGGGAAGGTTCTTAGTCATAAATCTTTAGTAGTCATACAAGAAAATGAAGAGGATTAAACTCCTAGCCAATGTAAAATGTATGAAAATAAACAACCAGAACCCAAATCTCAAAACATTCATGCCCTAAATCTCAATTAGCCTTACAATAAAAAACTTAGTAGGAAGAATAACTACAATCAAATCCGATCCTCCTTTTACAAAGAGGCTCCAAATAGAAAGACCAATCACCCATCTTGAATTTAATTTTGCAACAAAACTTAAAAATATCTATGTGGAAATTCCCTTACTATAGGAATTGAACGACAAACCCATTTATGCAAAAATGGTTATGGAGTTATGCATTAAAAATTTATGAAGATGAAAAAGAGAGCCACCAACTATACAAGTCATAGGAAAATTGGTTAGTCTCATGTCCACTCAAGTCACCACGGAAAAATATGTGGACCCAAACAATCCAGTTGCCACAATTTTTATATAGAATCTCCTAATTGAACATGCCTTGATTTACTTGGGAGAAAATATAAACGTAATAACCCTGGAAACTCTCACTCATTTGGGACATTATAGTCTTTTACCTACTCCCACACTACTTGAATTAGCAGACTACTAAAAATTAGGCCGAAGGGTATATTAGAAGATGTTACTGTATCACTTGACTCTTGGGAGTATCCAACATATTTATATGTCTTACAACCTAAATCTAATCTGGGTGGACACCCCTTGATTTTAGGTAGGCTATGGCTGGGCACAACAGATGCTTTTATTAGATATAGGTCAAGAAACATCACAGTTACACACAACACAAAGACTAAACAAATTAGACTTTATCCCCTGCTAAACCCAGACCTGTATTAGAATGTGCATAGTGGCTTGTTGATGATATTAATGATGAAGAAATAGTTCCACCTATTTTTACAATTGCATGGGCCACGAGCCTTAATAAAATATTGAAGAAAAATTGATTAATCGTCACAAGTATAGTCCATATTTCCCACAATATTTTGAGGGGCATTCATCTTCTCATACTCAAACCTCTATAGATCATGTCTTAGAACAAGAATTTTATGAAATATGTACCTAATAAGAATTGGATTCTGTTTTTTAACCATCATTTCCCACTTACTCAATTTATGTATTTGGTAGCAAATCTATTGAAATATTTCTTAGATCAAATATGAACATTAATTATGCCTTAGACAACCTATAGGAAGAACAATTAATTCAGTTTTTGAGTGAGTATTCTAATACTTTTGCATGGGAATACAATGATATAAAGGAATCCACCTATATAATTGCACTCATAATATTGACATTCAAGAAAATGCTAGACTAGTAAAAAAATCATAGAGAAGAACGAATCAAAAGCTGAGAGAATAGTAAAAGAAGAATTGCAGAAATTACCAAATGTAGATTTCACTTACCTTATTTTTTATAGTCAATGGGTGTCCCCATTAATAATCGTTCCTAAAAAAATGCAAAATGGAATATATGCATCGACTATAGGGAATTGAATAAGGAAACCTTGAAAGATCACTTCCCCCTACCCTTTACAGATCAAGTTTTGGACATATTAGTAGGAAATAAATACTTTTCTTTCTTGGATGGATTCAATGGTGATAATCAAATTCGAATTGATCTTAAGGACCAGGACAAGACAACCTTCACATGTCTATGGGGAACTTAGTCTTACAAGGTATTACCCTTTGGCTTATTGTAATACACCAACACCTTTCAACGAGTGACACTTGCTAATTTTTTCTAACCTACTACATGATTGTATGGAAGTGTATATGGATGATTTTACTATATATGATGATTCTTTTAATGAAGCTTTAACTAATCTTAAGAAGGTTTTAAAAGAGGAGCAGGGAGTCAAATTTGGCACTAAATAATGAAAAATGTTTCATGATATTGACATTTTTCATTATTTAGTGCCAAATTTGACTCGAAGGAACTGTATTGGGTCATCATGTGTCTGCTCCAGGAATAAAGGTGGATCCTTCTAAGATAGAAGTGATTGCCACAATGCCACCCCCAACCAATCAAAAATAAGTCCTAAGTTTTTTGGGCCATTCAGAGTATTATCGATGATTCATAGAAAATTTTATTAATATAGCCTTGTAATTGTTTAAATTATTATAAAAAGAAGCTAATTTTGATTGGAACAATGAATTCCAACATGCCTTTGATGTACTCAATGGAAATCTCTCCTCAACCCTAGTATTGAGAGTTCCGAATTGGAATCTTCCTTTCCATATCTCCACTGATGCATCAAACTCATCCATAGGATCAATAATAGGAAAAAAGGAAAATTTGTTAACTTATGGTATTTATTTCATAAGCAAATATATAGCTCCCGCTGAATTGAATTACACTGTAATTGAGAAACAACTCCTTGCAGTAAAATATGCAATTAACAAATTTAGGCATTACATCATAGGGTATGAATTTTTTATCCATACTGACCACTCTTCCATCAAGTATCTCATGAACAAGTTGATTACAAATGGCAAGATCACTAGGTGGTTGTTGTTGTTGCAGGATTTTAACATCATAGTTTTGGATAGACCAAGAAGGGAGAATCATGTAACAAATATTCTCTTTAGACTTAATAAAGAAGGTGAGAATGTTCTAGTTGATGGTAAATTTCCTGATGAATTTTTTTTTCTATATATACTAACTCCCCATGGTTTTCATACATAGATAATTGTCTTGCTATAGGAAAGTTGCCACCACACTTTTCACCCAAGGAAATAAAAAGGGTCGTCAAAATGAGTGCCCCATACTCCTAGATCCAAGGAGACCTCTTTCACACACGTACTGATTTAGGTATTTGAATATGTGTTAGGGAGGATGAGATGTTTGAAATCATGAAAGCATGTCATGATAAACCTTGTGGGGGGCATTTTGTAGATAATAGGACAACATACAAATTCCTCAATTTGGGTTATTCTTGGCCATCCTTCTTCCAAGAAATGAAGAAATATGTTCAAACGTGTGATAAATACCAAAGGATGGATCACCGAATTCCAGTAGATGAGAAGTTTCTCCATCCACAAGTCCTTATCGAACCTTTCGAAAAATTGTCCTTGCACTTCATGGGGCCTATCAAACCCTTTATAAAGGTAAAAGGTACATTCTGGTTTATATTGACTATGTGACAAAATGGGTAGAAGCAAAATCCTTACCTAGAGCAAGAGAAAAAAAAAGTAGTAGATTTCTTGTTTGAGGACATATCTGTTCACTTTGGGGTACCTAGAGAAATTGTTACTAACTAAAGAACTTAGTTTACATCTAAACTTGTTTTGAAAATTACTCAAAAGCACCAAATCAAGCACAGTAAATCATCCCCATACCATCCACAATCCAATGGGAAGGAGGATTCCACAAATAAGTAATTGGAGGATATCTTGACAAAGACAATACAGTTGCATAAAAAGTATTGGTCTAAAAAACTTCTAGAGGCCTTATGGGAATAATGAACAACATGAGAAATACTATTGGCTTTTCTCCATATGACTTGATTTATGTAAAACATGTTCTTCTTCTAATAGAGTTTAAGAAATAAAAAATTAGGATGGCAACATAATTGGGAATGACTTAAATGAAGTGCAAAAGCATAGAATTGTACAATTGAATGAGCTCGATGAAATGTGTCAAGAATCTTTCCAACATATTGATATCATCCAACAATAAATGGAAAAAATGGGATGACATGTTCATTAAAAAGTAACTATTCAAGGTTGGTGAATGGGAATTCCTTTTTTTACTCTCGATTTAAGAATTTTAAAGGGACCCCCCCCCCACCCCGAGGTGTAGACCAATTGGCAACCATGCACTTGTTAAGGTGTACGAGTTGTTAATCAAGTCAAGGGTTCAAACCTCGTTGCAGCCTAATATGCATTATGGGGGTCAGTGTATTCTCCTAGAGGTTATAATGGTAACAGCCGGAATCGACCCCATGTCACATGAGTACGAAACCGTCTAGTTGCCGATTACCCCAGATACCAAAAAAAAAAAAATTAAAGGGAAATTTAATACGTATTGGCTTGATCCATATGAAGTAGAAACAATTATTTATAATGGCTCCATGAGAATTAGGACTACTAATGATGAAAGGGTACCCTTCTTGGTTAATGGGAACATACTCAAGTTGTATCAAAATCCCAGATCTAAGGAGGAGTTTATCAAGGACATTGTGAATCAAGGTGAATTGGAAGTGATAAGAAGGGGTTATATCCCTTATGCTTATTCTTCCTCAACTTAGTTTTCTTTCATATTGCTAATAAAATGATAAAAAAAAGATAGAAAGATGAAGATTTTTTTATTATATAAAACAACAAAATAAAAAGTAAAGAAAAAATAATGTTATGCTCTGAAAACCAGAACTTCTAGCATAACAAAGCTAGAACCTCACTTGAAAACTGGATTATGGTTGGTGGTGTTCTTAATAAAGTTTGTAGAATGTTGGTGATTTTATTTTATAAATTCCTAATGTATAATGCTCGTGTTGGATTGATGGAGGATTACGTAGGGCCTTCCTTCTAATAATGTTGTCCCATAGACTCCAACTCCTCATCTAGGTGCAAGATTAGATATTTTAACATTGCTTTAAATTGTCTATGCCTTGATGACAATTTTTATTGCTAACAGTAGTGGGGATGCATTAACACCTCCTATTGTTAGATCTTGTAGGTTTCTTGACATCAACACATTTATCCATGCTTGTATGGATGCATTAAAGTACCTTAACTTTCATTGACATTACCTATGAGAACTCTCGCTTTGGTTAACAACATTCATTAATAGTCAGTAATCCAAAGAGTCCTCTTCACATTCAACTCCAGTAAATTCATTCACATGAACATGATTGTACATTAGGGGACGAAGATGAATAATCTCAGTGATGCATAACAAGCATGAAAATATACGTAGTTCTTAACAAAGTGTACAAGTCTATATTTTTCAAGTTTCATAGTTCATATTATTTTAGGCTTAGCAAATTAGAATGGGAAGAAACAAGGAATTTTGTTGTTTAGTGATACATTTTAGTCATGCAAGAAGATGCAGATTCCAATAGAGTTCTTTTTAGTTGTGTTCCTATAGCCAAAGAGTTCCTGCAATCGAGTTCGCATCAAGGTCCATGGAGTCAAGTTCTTGCATCCAAAGGATTCCCACAGCTAAGTTAGCATCATAATTCATGTAGCTCAGTTCCTGCATCCAAAGGGTTCCTATAGTCGATTTTATGTGACCAAAGAGTTCTTGCAGCCAAGTTCAAATTACTATAGTTAAATCATGTAGTCGACATTGTAACCAAGAGATTTGGACTCAAAACTAGTAATCCCCTTACATCTTAGCAAGTATAATTTTAATTCTAAGTCGTTCGAAAATAAACCAAGCTAAGGTATGGATGGATAACTAAATCTAACACACAAATTGTCTTTATTCATTTTCTTTCACTCATGCATTTGGATGCAATACTATGGAAATATTCATAATGTTTAAAATAATTATGATGCAATTTGTATTCCCCGTGATAAAAGGTATGGAAACCATTTCTTTAAATGGAAATCCTTACCATTCCTTGCCTTCAATTGTCAAATAAATATTACCCAATTCTTAATCATTTCCCAAGATGTATCTCCTCCTACCAAATTTTATGCATGTGTTAATAGGATCATGATGAGTAATCGCCATAATCATCATTCTCTTACCATTATCGCTTTGAGATTCAAATGAGTTGTTCCCTCATTCCTAAAACCATTATGTCATATCAAGTTTCCTCAATTATTGGCACTTCACTTAAGAGTATACAGACAGAGCCATGTTAATCCCTACTAAAGACTAAGTAATGAAAAATTTGTTAAAGGGATGATCTAGAAGGAGCCAATATTCTAGATGATTATTTAAACTGTAAAAATAAGACTTGAAGGGCAGGATGCTTGTCGTTCTTTTCAAAGTTTCATAATCATATAGCAATGTAACTTTGGCCTTTGCATGAAGCTTTAACAAAGACAAAGATCTAGTTGGAGATGTAGAATTTTAGGTATCAAAAGAGTTGATTTCAAAAGGAATGATGTGTCCTCGTGGTGGAGAACGTTGGTTCAAAAATCAATCGATTGAGAAAAGAAGTTTGAATGACATTTTTTGCCAGCTCATGCACAGACCCCGACTGGTCAAAGGGATTGTCACAAGCCTGCTTGAAGAAGATATACATGGACATTCTTATGATTCTTTAGAGGTATATAACTTAAGAATTCCTCTGCATGTTAATGTTCATATACCACATTTTATTATTAAAGAAATTCAAAGAACAAAGGATATTTTTTCCTTATTTATTGTGGAAATCACTATCAACGATGGCTAATGCTGCAAAATGAAGGACAAGGAATGTGGAACATAATTTATATCATGATCGTCTTGTTAAGATTCTAATTATGGAAGAGATGAAGAAGAGGCAGGAGAATTGGGTTCATATTTTAGTTCACAACGGTTTGTGGATGATGGGATCAAAGGTTCATAGGAGGCAAAGAAAGGACCCAAAGTGGAGAAGAATAAAAAGCTAAGACTGAAATTGGAGAAGAGCACCATGATCCATATTTATGTGAGAATGAAATGAAAGAGCATATATAGAACCACTTGCATAGATATATTGCAAGGAACAAAATGATACGGTAAATTAAGTTTCTATAAAATGAATGAAACAAAACAAACTGTAAAATAAAAGCAGTTAGAATGGTCGTAGCTATGCCTCCAAGAAGAGATGTGGTGGATATGCTCATTTATGAAAAGTTAATTGTGAAAGGATGCCAAAGGGCATTTATATCATAATCATGAAGTAAACTACCATAAACATCCCAAAACCTAACCCTGGGAGATTAATTGTAAAAAGATTTGTGGACCCTGAGGTAGTTAGTTTTTGTGTCAACTTCCTAAAGTCATAAATTTTTCATACGATCTCTGTTTAGGGCGCTCGATGGCCTGTTAAAAAGGACTAGTAAAGAAGTACACATTTATCCCTTCTATATTTTCTACAATTAAACCCAGATTGTGGTCCCACTAAAAATGTCGTTTAGGGCCTCAAAACAACCTCGAAAGTTTTGGACGTAAAAATCCATAAAAAACTGCTAAACAAGAAAACAAATTTGAGCCAATGGAATAGGTGGGTGGCCACCGATATCCATATAGATTAGAAGAAATCGTTTCCATTGTGTTAATATCTTGCATCAAATGTGAAATTTTTTTCTAATTTGATTCCTGGTGAGCCACTTCCCTTGGTGAAGAAACTACCATCTTTAACGACCAAATAGAGCTAAATGTGTTGTTGGTGAGCACCCTTCACCTATGTATCCATGATCTGATCAACTATATCCCAATCCAAACAATCAAGGTTGATTTTTTATGGTGCAAACTTCTCTATCTCCTCTGAGGTGTCCAACAATGGTGGAAAATATGGGCGAAGGAACTCCACATTAAATACCAAGTGCAGGTCGAGAAAGGGAGGAATGTTTAATTTGAAGGGATTCTCACCGACTTCCTTGGAGATAGTGTATGACCCATATCGAAGTGGAAAAATCTTGTGATGGGGTCATGTGAGCCGCTCTATCTGCATATGCAACCAAACCGTATCACCCACCAGAAATTTGTGTGAAACTCAATGTTGGTCATGGCATTACTTGTACTTGGCATTAGCTTTCTCCATAATGTCATGGACTTGCTGATGAATGTGCTGAATCCATCCAATAAATCAAGTGGCCTTGTATGTATTGGTGTGAACATGGGAAGATTCCTCTTGTGTTGATGAAATGGGTAGAGCTACATCAATTGGGGCCAATGGTTGGAACCCTAGGCACACCTGGAAAGGGTTGTGTCTAGTAGAGCCATGAAGGGATCTATTGTAGTTGTGTTGAATATATGGAAGACTCACATATTATGTGCAGGTATGTTTATAATTGTACATCCTCAAAATATACACACTCATCCTATTGACCACATCTACATGTCCATTAGTATGGGGGTGGAAGGCAGTCAACTGGGTGAGTTTGGTGTCCATTATTGACCATAGGCTATACCAGAATGTGGTCAAGAATATAATTTCCCTATCTAAAATGATATTCATTGGTAGCCCAAAATGAACCAAAACATGTTCAAAGAAGAGCTTACTAGTGGCTTAGGTGGTGATTCTCTTCTTGTAGGTTGTCAGATTGGCCATCTTAGAGAAGTGATCCACATCCACAAACAAATAGTCATTACCATGCTTGGTTGAAGGTAGTCTTGACATGTAGTCCATGGAGATGGACTCCCAAGTCCAACTGGTAGTAGGCAAAGTGGTGTATAACCCTTACTTCTTAATGGCAAGTTTTGTGATGGCACAAGAAATGCCTGATCTGATGTACCTATTGATGTCTTGTTGGAGCTTCGACCAATAAAAATAATTATGTAATATCGTTATTTCCTTTTATATGCCAAAAATTCCTACCACATGACTATAATGTGCTTTCCAAATTATCTAGGCATGCTTGCTTAAAGGAACACCAATATGGACCAAGTGGCATAACATTCCTTCCTGAAGATGAAAGTCTGCCATTGACATGCCTACATATAATTCTCGATATATTGAAGAAAACTCAAGATAATTGGCATATAGTTATAGTTGGGACCATCTAAAGGTCTCATGGATACAAGAGTTGAGGACTGCTCCTGAACCTCCTAATGGTGGATCCCCTTGGCTAACTCTGTCAAAATATGCCCAAGGATATCCCTTGTCTATGCTTGGGTGAATCAAGAGTCTGGTATTTTTTTGTTTTTCCTTTTTTTTATGCTCCCTTATCCACTATATAATAAATTATAAGGTGAATTCATAGGGGATCCTTTTGTCTAAGAAAATGGATGAGTTTCTTTCCCACCAAATGATGTAATTATACAAAGGAGGAAAAGCTTCATAACAACAAATTGTTTTATTCTTCCACCACTTTTGACAGTTTTGGACAAGAAAAAACTCAATCGAAAACATTGTGTTTCTCAACTCCTTCGAGGCTTCATTCCACACAACTTCTGCATATGGACAAGTGACAAATAAATGAGTTAAAGTTTCACAACTTGAATGGCATAAAACACACTTGCTTGGGCTAGACTATCCTCTTTTTAGCAGATTATCCTAGGTCAGCAGCTTGTTGCTCAGTGCTAGCCACATAATTATCTTGGCTTTTAAAGGTCCTATTGTTTTCCATAATTTATACCACCACCATTATTTTTCTTCATTAAAGGAGTCTCGAGCATAAGCCTCATATCCCAATTTCGTAAAGAATTCTCATGTCAAGATGTTCTTGGACCAAACCGATTTTCCTTCTATGTTTTCATCTAGTGATATGAATTTGGCCTTCAATTGAGAGATGTATGTTGTCCACTCCCTTTTATTATCCCAATCTAGGCCCAATAACTAAGTTCATTTCCATTCTTATTTTCCCTCTTAATGAATCTCCCTTTTCATGATTTCTTACAGTGTTCTCTAAGAGTGTATATACCTCACCTGCTCCCACCCATGGGTCTTCCCCGATTTTGGCTCTCCTACCATTTCCTATCTTCCAAACAATCCACTAACCAACCAAAGGGAAGGAGAGAACTAATGCTTTCCATCCTTCTGATCCTCTCTTATGATTTTTATCCCTCCTCCTATACCATTCAAAAATTCAGGAGTTAGTGCAATACTTGGACGTCATATCTTTTCCCCACAAAATCTCAATATTTTGAGTAAGCCTCCATAGAGACTTTGCTTCCAGGGACTAACCAAACAAAACTAGATTCTTTATCTCCCATTCACTGAGATCCTTCATATTGGCCACTTTAAACCATTTCACCAAAGTAATCCCTTCTTTTTCTTTGTTGGCAGTCCAAAGGAAGGGAAAACATTTTTTCAGATCTTGGTCCAAATCCCCTTTAGGATATAGGTAATGGAGGCCCAATATACTGGAATACCCTGTAATCCAAATTTTAAAAGAACTAATCGGTCTCCTCTTAACAAAAACATGTTGGCCCAACAAGAAATTCGGGATTTGACCTTTTTATACAACCATAACTAATCTCTAAAAGAGTAAGCATTGGGCTTGAGATTAAATCCCAATTATTTGAATCCATAATTCATAGGTTTTAGGGGAAACACAACCTCTTCTCCAAATCTTGGTCATATCATCTAAGATCTTATTGACACTTAAACTTTATTTTTCTACATGTATTACCATCCTAGTGGCCTTCTTGTAAAGTTGTAATATCTAGGAGATCACTTGTATATTATCCAAAGACGCTTCTACCAAAATTGTCACATCATCCACAAAGATAATATGTGTCAGCTCCATAGATTCATAAACTAACACCCCTTTCAGTTCTCTTTCACTTTTGGCCCTTTGTACCATCTTACTTAGAGCCTCATCCACCGGTAAAAACAAGAAAGGAGAGAGAGGACAACCTTGCCTCAATCCTCTTGATGGTCTAAAGAAAGGGGAAGGATCCCCATTAATTAGGATGGAAAAAGATGTTGAGGTGACACATCCCATAATCCAGTTTACCAAATCCACTGAAAATCCCAACTGGGTAAGTAAATGACGTAGGAAGGTCCAATTAACCTTATCACAAGACTTAGAGAGATATAGTTTTAAAGCTAAGGCACTTTATTTGTTCTTGTTTATCGAGTGTTTAGCCTCCTAAGCCAAAGATACTGCATCATGAATTTGAGTGTTAAACAAGAACCCAAATTGCTCTTCTGAGATGATCTGGATTAAGATGGCATTCAACCTTTGAGCTCTTGACTTTGAAATTATATTATAAACTATGTTACAGCAAGAAATTGGACTAAAATATCCAAAAGTTTAGGGCTTCTGCTTTTTGGGGATTAGGGCTATGAATGTTGAATTCATTGCCTCTAATATATTACCAGGTTGTTGAGATTCCTAGACTACATTAAGTAGATCTTCCTTTACTAACTCATAGAAACCTTGAAAAAACTCTATGGTAAACTGGTCTAGCCCCGGACTCTTTCCTTTCTGAAAATAATGGATAAGACTGTATAATTCCTCTTCAGAAACCTCCTTTGATAAGGACTCATTCATTTCTTCAAACACTGATTTAGGGAAAAGCCTTAGGAATTGGAGTATTTCCTGAATGGGACATCCCCTGGGTTCTTTAAACAAAGTCATGAAATAAGAAAACCCCACCTCAGCCTTTTCTTTGAAGGAATGAACCCTTATCCCCTGCTCACTCTAAATCTCAGTTATTGTGTTGACACTTCTTCTATGGCAAACAAATCTATGAAAGAAATTTATATTATCGTCTCCCTTCGTTATCCAAATTGCTTTGTTTTTAAGCCTCCACAACTATTCTTCCTTGGCCAATAACTCATAACGCCTTCCTTCAAGGGTTTTTAGTTTTTTTAACTCATCTTCCGAAAAAAAACACATAGGATTTATGCTCGTGAACTTCTCTTATTCCTTTTTCAACTTATTTTAACTAAGACTATTGTTTGGCTTGGAATTCTTTTTCCCAATCCTTGGAGGCCTTCTTCACTTTTATCGAGTTATTCACCATTTGTTTCATAAAATGATATGTCTCGGAAATACTTACATGAGACCATAAATCCTTTACAATATTCACATAAGGTTCCTCCTTGAGCCATACCAGATTACACTTAAAGGGGGAAATAGGTTTTTGTTCCTGAATCTCCAAAGACAAAAGAACTGGCCTCTGATCTGATAAACCACCTTCTTCAATCCATGAAGCAATTGTAAGGGGGCTAGATAGAAGGTTTTTTGAGATTAAAAATTTGTCTAGCCTCTTTGAAATGGAATTTTCCCCACTTCTCCTATTCCTCCAAGCTGGCTCAAATTTTTTGGTTGAACATCAATGATTCCTTTTGTTTTAAAGAGATTGTTGAAAAAATTGCTAAGTGAATATTCCCATGTCAACTTTCCCCATACTTCTCCTTCTGACAAAGTGAGATTCAAATATCCTCCTATAATCATGTTTCTATCTTCCCATTGTTCATTGGTTGTAAGAATTTCCTAGAAGACTCGTCGAGTATGAAAGGGTCCATACACATTCAGAACTGAAGAGGTTTCACCTATATCATTATCTTCTAGGGCTATCTTTATCACCAAATCAGACTTACTTGTAAATATCCCTTTATTTTCTGGGCTCCATGTCGTTATTAACCCTCCTGAGTGACCTTCTGCACTTATACTAGAAAAGGATCAATCATTTATCCAGGGGCTTAACATTTCCTATGCTTTAATACCTTCTGTCATTGTTTCTTGAATGAGGATGACTGAGGGATTTAAAATCATTATCATCCTTTTAAGGGCATTAATTTTAAGCCCCTCCCTAACCCCCTTGCATTAAAAGTGAGACAACGCATTAGGTAACATTTGGGAGAGCTTTTCCCACTCTAATGACCCTATTAATTGTTGCGTGTTTCCTTGTTTTAACCTCATGCAAAGATTGCTTTTTAGATTTTGAAATTTAATATTTTCTTCCTATGCTTACTTCAGGAAACGGGTTTAGGATTAGACCACTGGATACAGACCCTTCTTCTCAACCCGATAAAGCTACTATATCCCTAGTATAGTAGGTCTTGGCCGTGACCAGTACTAGAGAGATTTCCTTTGATTCATTTCTTGGAGAAGGGAGGTCAAAATCCTTTGTTACCATCATGACTCTCTTTTATGATTTACACTAAGGGCTAAGGGAAGATCGAGGAGAGTTTGACTCTTCCATGGACACAAATATTTCAATAAAAGGAGGAATTAAAAATCAGGACATCATTGGAAACATCGTGCTTACGAGGAGAAAAATAAGGTGACGTTTCTTCCACAATATTGCATGGCTCATTTTTGCATACATTCTCCTCTTTAAATAGCCCATCACCTTTAGCTTCTTCCCTAAGCTTATTTTTCTTCGTCTCCATATTGGCTGAACAGGCTAATGTCTTTTTTATCCAGATTTTCCTACGTGGAACCCTGTTTGTAGAGGGGAGTGGACAATCTCGTGCAATATGGCTGACCTATCTACATATGAAGCATCTAAAGGGAATTTTCCAATAATCTAGACGTTGGTTCCAAATACTCCCATGCATTGCCAACTTTATCTCCTCATACATCCCATATTGCATGTCCAATTCCACTAGTATATTTGCATAGTGTATGTCAACCTTTTGCTCCCACTAGAGAAATAAACCTTCCAAGTTTTCTTCCAATTGCTTCCAACACCTATTTTTGTTTGAAAAACATGGGTAATCCTAGCATAATGACCAAAACTTTTTGTAATTTTTGTGGTTATATTTTGGCATTGAAGTCTGCCTATCATATTTTAAGGATAAGACCTGAAGGACCCCAATTCCAACTTCATTCCAGTAGCCTATCTCTATCCATTTCTTAGTGTACTCTGAACAAAATCCATCCTCGTGACATAATGTGAAAAGTAGGGGTCTGATCCAAAATAGGGCTCCAGCTATCTCTATCAAGTTCCTTTGTGAAATTTCTCCAACAAACTTACCACAAAATCTACAAACCAGTGTTATGTTTACGTAATCTGGTAGTTCTTCGATCGCGATTTCTTTACTAGCCACCAATGTATACACCTCCTTTTTTTCTTTGGCACCTTCCTTACGTATGTATTTCAGATTTTTCGTGGTCTCAGTACCATTTTCATCAATTTTTGACAAGAGTTTAAAGTGTTAATCATTATTCAAATCTCTTTTGAGTGAGTGATATGTCTCTGAAGGCCTTAATGTTTCCCTTACATCCTTTTGTTTGATGATTTCCTTATCATTTATGAAGATGGATTTCTCTGGAGAGGGACTATCACAGTCTACCTCGTCGAGATCCATATTTTGTCAGTACTGTACTCCTTGTTAGAAAAATGAATCACAAACCCAACCCTTTGTACTTCCTTCAGGGTGACCCATCTCCATAGGTAGTTGAAAAGACAGAAAAAAAAGAGAGAGGAGACCGTTGTACTTTGCTCCATATAGTTAGATGCTCCTTCGTACTATGATCCTAGTCTCCCGATTATGATTACTATTTTTATTTATATATATATTGTATTATGTTAGATTTTTTATAGAACATAATACAACGTCACCAAGCCCCATCTTTCTTCTACACCAAAAAAATTGGGCTCCCACAAGGTGAAGAGCTCAGCTAGATGTGCCCCTTTTGGATTTAATTTTGAATATGTTACTTGATTTCTTCCTTTTCTATGAGGGAACACATGTATACTTTCATATCAGGTAGAGGAACCCTATGTATCAAATCAATTGAGTGTTTGACCTATAAATGTAATGGCACCCAAACAGGTGTGGTAAATATGTATTTGTGTGCTTCCATAATCCTATTCACCTTCTTCTACTGTGAAGAGAGACCCTATACAGAGGCATTGGATGTTGTTGTGATATTGTGTTCTCATTCAAAGCAAATCATGAAGAGGACAAATTTCTCACTATGGGAGGTTTCCTTCTTGCATTGCTTAGTTGTGATGAGGTGAACTCCAATAGTGTGAACTTCCTCTTGTATCCGACTGAGTTTTTTCCCCAATGTAATAATGACACTACGAGGTATAGATTCATACAAAGCATGGCAATTCCACATATATGGTTGTCCTAAAAGAATATCACAAACTTTGAGTGGGGAAACATTGCACATTACCTCCTCTTTAAAGGGATTTATTCCATAAGGTAGTTGGCATTGTTGATTGGCGTAGATGTACAATCCCTATCCAATCCATGCAATGTTGTACATTTGTGGGTGTGGTGTTGTTAGAAACTTCAATCATTTAACGACCTCTATCAAAATCGCGTTATTTTGGCTTCGATTGTCAACAATGAAATGTAGTGTTCCCTTGACCTACATTTGTGAGTGGAATAGGTGCTCACATTCTTCTGGATCCTCTGGATCGTCGAACTAAATCTTTGTGGTAGCGATGGTGACATTGGGTTATGCATCAATGACATGCTTCCCCTTATCAATAACAGTGACACTAGGTGATGAATCATATTTGGAATTAGGATCTGACTCTAAATCTTTGATATTGACCACCAATTACCACTTTGACCAACATTCATTAGTGTTGTGCTAGGGGCTCTTATGGATCTCGCACCATTTCCAGTGTCTTTCTTTGTCTTCCCATTACCCTTATTTGCTTGCGGGTTGGATCAGTTGTCCTTTGTTTTGTGAACTAGGGTTATCCTTTCCTTTCTTCTACGGCTAATTCATAGGCCCAAACTCCTGCTTGTTCTTCTACTTGATTTTTTGCTCAATATTTATAGCATAGTGATAAGTGACTCCCAATGATGAGTTGTCCAAAAACTCAACTTTTGTTTAAATATACCTATGTATTCGCCCATGGTATTCTAGAACAATATGTCACTTGAATTCTTTGATACCCATCTTGGTGCACAACGTATGGAAGGTATTTGTGAAATGTGGGACTATTTGGTCCCTCTCTCGACACAATGTGGTCCATCTCGTGTACTGGTCATCATAGTTTCCCATAGGGTAATATTGTTCCTTAGAGACATCTACAAAAGAGACCCAAGTAGGATTGGCCTCAAACATTCGAGACTCCTTTGTTAATTTTTCTTCATAATAAGCTTTCCACCAATTTTTGACATGAGGAATAGCCTTATGGCACACAAAGGTGATATCTTCCCTGCCAGAAAATTTATGGATAGAGAATTACCCTTTTAGCATACCAAACCATTTATCTAAGGTATCAACATTGATCTGGACTTCAAATAAAGGTATACAAAGTTAACTTGTACTTTGAAGGGTTTGACTCCTCCAAAGTGACTGCTTAATGATCCCTTCGTTGCTATGGGAATCCATTGAAGGATTTGGGAAATATCGTTTATCATCTCGTTCCTTTGTTGCAAGATGGATTCCTCGAGCAAAAACTTGATAGGATATCCTATTTCATTATCCCTCTTTTCCTTGGTTACGAGAGGTAGTTTGGATCGGTGAAAGCGATCTCTCTCAAGCTCAACTAGCTCAAGACCCAATTTTCTATATCTTGACCTTATCATGGACATGCATAGAGAAATAAAAAAAGAGAAGGTTGATATAATACCACTGATCTGAATTTATATGAGAACAAAGTGAAAGAGAATATATGGAACCACATACATAGATATATTTCAAGGAAACAATGATACAGTAAACTTAGATTCTATTAAATGAATGAAACACAACAGACTGTAAAATAAAAGTAGTTAGAATAGTGGTAGTTATATATCTAAGAAGAGATGTGGTGGCTACATTAATTCATGACAAGTTGAATACAAAAGGAGGTCGGAGGCCCTTTTTATCATAAGCATGAAAGAAAAAAACCCTAAACATCAAAAAACATTACCCTAGGAGATGAACCGTAAAAAGGCTTACGGGCCTCGATGTGGTTAATTGATGTATCAACTTCCCTAGGGAATAAATTTTGCATACTATCTCCATTTAGGGCACTCAGTATCCCGTTGGAAAGGTCTAGCCAAGAAGTACACCTTTTTTATTTCCATACTGCCAATGAACATGTATACCACCTCCAAAAAAATATCGTTTAGGGCCTTAAAATAGCCCCAAAATTTTTAGACACAAAAAACAGTAAAAAATTGTCAAACTGGAAAAATTGTTTGGAGCCAGTGGAATAGGTGGTTATCCACTAATATCCATCTAGATGACACTAATATAACCTAAAATTGGGGATTAGCACAAATTTAATGCTGAAATTGGGGATGAATGTGGAGCTAATACAAAAATTGAAGTAATTGATGATAATGTTCAGACAATTTCAACTCTTGTAAAGAAGAAGAAGAGGAAGTGCTCAACAAAAAAGGTTGAGCATGCCTGAAAGTCACCACCACGATAGTGTGCCAACTTGGTTATGCTTATTCATGCAGCCACTTAGACCTAGTTTAGATTAGTTGCATCAATTAAAAGGAATTGTTTTACAATTTTGAAGTCTCAGTAAGAAGAAGTTTTGCATGAGGACATGCAAGGTCCATATATGTGGTAGATATTGAGTCTTGTTTTGGTATGCTCTATGACACCCATAAACCCTATTTTTTATCATATTCTCTATCAATTACCTATTTTCCCACCCTTATTAAATCTATGATGTCCTAAATTTCTCTCAGTGCATTCTTTGGGTTAAGAGGTAATATTTATTGTCTTGTACTTGCATTTCCTCTATTATGTGAATTAAAATAAATTAAAGTTGTTATTTTGCTAATGACATTACTAGATTAAGTTCTTGTAGCAGCCCACGAGTATCGATAATACCCTCGACAGTTGGGATGCTTCCGATCTTCATGGATTGAAGAGGAAACATGGGTTTTGCAAGGAATTGTGTCAACATGGTTTTATGTTGTCCAGACTTATGCGAGATTCACTCAGGTCCTATCAATTCAAGATTTATGACTCAATCAACTGATCATGTAGCACGAGGATATGAGATGAGATTTCATGCTTTGTTCATGAAATCTTCTTATGAGGATGGATAATTTTTCGTTAACTATTTTATCATGTTGTCATCAAATGTAACTTCCCCCCTATTATTAGTACAAAACAAGTTGACATTACAAAACTATATCACAATCATGTAGGTTTTCTTTCTACAATGTAAAACTTTTAAATAGAAACAGAGATGATGGTGGGATTAGTTGGGATGGAACACAAAAGAATATACTTAGAGAACTAAACTTTGTACCTCTTATGATTTCTTAGTAGAAGGTCGGTTTTCGTATTGACGTTTTGGTGAGTTTGAGCTTTTAAATTAATTAGTGGGCTTGTTCCCGATAGGAGGAAGTCCTCCCTTCACATTAGGGACAACACCTAGTTAGATTCATTGTTTTTGTATTAATTTATGTGTAATATTTACTCATAATATATTGTTACAACTCTGCTATGTTTCAGTAGCACAGTTTCGTGAAATGTTAATGAATGCATGATTGATTGAGTTGTCATTTGCTTCATTTGATAGATGATGTGAATTGTATTTCTTGTAGGCATTTCATCTCCATATTTGGAGATTTATAACTAAGGGATTATGAAAGAACATAGTATATTTTAAATGATATAAATTGTTACAGTTGTATTTCTATGATTGCTTGTTATTCTCTTATGAATAATTGATGAATGGTTTGAGTTGAACGATGTCATTTACGTGATTTTAGATTTCATATTCAAGAGTACATATTTGAACTTAATGTTGTTTTAGATTTAAAGGAGTATATGTCAAACATAGAGGTTTATGATGACCTACATTTCCAACATTGAAATCTATGAACAAGAAATATTGAAGTTCATGTGAGGTATCTCTTGCAAGTTAGGTAGACAAGTTTTCTCGTCTTGAGAACTATTTTCCATTTGATTTGTTCTAAGTATATGATATTTCCAAGTCATTCGTTAAAATGAGAAAACGGAGTATTGCCAATAATTAAGAATTATTATTGGCCTGCAACCCTAACTTAGATACCCATTAATGAATATGTTGGAACAAATCTTATGATTAGTTTAAGAAGTGTTGCTTTTAGGTTTTGGTTTTCAGTTTTGATATCTTCCCTTTGGTTTATTGAATTTAACATAGAATTTGTTATCTATATGAATATGAGTTGATCTACTTTCCTACCAATGAGATTCGTAAACAAATTAGTGTTTTATTCTATAGCTAAGTTGTGACATGTTCGTCAAGATTTAATAGTGTTGACAACGTTTTGAAGACTTATCCCTACAATTATAGTGGTTACACTTCACAAGTCTATGACCCCTGGATTAATGTTAATTTGACATACACTTTTTTAAGCCCAAAATGGTGGGAAAGTGATTGCAGTGAACTTCCATGCAAAGATCTCATCAAGAGTGTCCAAAAGCATATTTTACTCCTTAGATAAAGTTCATATGAGAAAGTTATAATCCCAAGAAATGGACCATTGATTGTCCACATTGACTGAACACCCCTCACCTTTTGCATGCCTTAGTCTTTTCACTTAAATAAGGGCATTGTCTTGTTGTACCATACAAAAGAGAGTCGCATTCCTCTCTTCTAAAAATCCTACCACCATTTAGGGTTAATATTGAATAGAATTAATGTTTACTATTACATTGTTTTGCATTTCAAATCTACAATAATGTTAATTGTTTGGTTCGAGGTTATAACACATAGAATTGTCATAATTTGGTGTGTTGTTTAGTGGATTTGCCATTGATTTCGATAAATTGATCAAACGTCATTGCTTTTTATGTATTTTCTATTGAAAATTTAAAATAAATTGGTGCTAAGGTTTGATGTTATGTATTATAACATTAATAACATCAAGGTTATCCAAGTTATATCTTGTAGACTCTCTTTTAATTATGGTTTCTATTAACGTAATGCATTGCATGTTATCTCTAAAAACAACATATATTTTTAATATAATTTCATTCTACGTTAATTTTTCTTCTATTTTTAAACATATAAATACAATAAAAACAAAATGAAAATAAAACTTTATTATTCTTTTATTTTTAAAGATATAAATAAAACAAAATGTTATTATTGATTAATAATGATGCAAACATACAAAAAATAGTAATTACACAACCACAAAATAATTACTATAATATCTAAATAATTAACATGATTATTAAATTATGGTGTCACAATTTAGTTAAACTAACCCATACTCTTACAAAATTGAATTTTTTAAATGAATTTATAAGCCATGCATACAAACTGGATTAAAGTTAACTTCAATTTATCATAGACAACAAGCGATACTACAACTGGCAACAAGGATATTTGTTGTGTTGGCACTATCCCCCAAACTGCACTAAAACGACTATCCATCATTCACACAACTCATGAATTTCTAACAAGTAATGCTTACCATGTTCACAATGACTAACTCATGATGTGTCAAACAATCATTTGTGTCATGCATGCATTTATGTTTATGTCGAGTGCATGTATGTTATGAATGAAGTGGATCTAAATATGTCGCACAATCTTTGTTCTGAATAACTCGTGTGTGTGTGTCGCAACTCTAATGGATTAAACTGTGACAATTCTTTATGTTAAATATTGTGATATATGTCGACGGATAAGTAGACTATTATCTTGAATGAATAAAGAATAATGAGAAGTATAATTCCCGATTCCGGTCGAGTGACTAGATAAGGTAGTGAAAGGGTAAAAATCCCCCCCATAACTACAGAAACCTAGCTCTGGAAGTTCCCATTAAGATATATCGGGTGAGACTTCATCTGTGTCGTAGGTGTCGCCGACGGAGTCCTGCTCTGTCGGGTCGATATCTTGGGCTTTGTTAACAAACGAGGAATCTAAACCTGGGTCGACCGAAATCACGCCAACAAATGGTTATGTTGTTTGAATCGTGAATCATTCTAGTGGGGATATGGTTTGGCATCCTACGAAGCTAGAAATTTAAGATTAGGTTGATTATAAGGCACTGGAGTTTGCACAAGAAGAAAGTGAAGGATCACAGTGGAACCCGACTAAGTGGTTGGAACAATACCTTTACATATGCATTCATGAAATTTTCTTTAGCGAATTTCCCATTGTATAGCATGAGTGGCTATCAAAGCTAGCAACCCAGAAGAAAAATTCCCAAGGAGGAGAACCGACAGAGTGGAGCTCTAAGTTGGTCCAGCGGTTGAAAAGAACTAGTAATCCTATATCTAGGATTGTTGATTTCATGATCGATGGTATTTGGGGAGGATATATCACGGAAATTGCAGTCGATATGATAAAGTCATATAGTGTAACAGAAAGATAATTTTTCCAAGGTAAGGTCAATATATGAAATATTTAAAATTGTGGATTAACATGCTAGTGTGTGAAAAAAAATATTTTGAGAATGGAATCTGATGAGTAAACATTTATGCGCACAGACTTGGGATATGTGGCACAAAATATTGCAACCAAAATGGATGGGGATAAACTGAGATGTTTTCTGGTAATATTGAGAGTGAGATAGAAAGTGGACACCTAAGGAGTGGAAAACGTTTTCGTTCCGGGAAGGGAAGAAGGACTACAACAAGAGAAGGAAGTTGCAGTGTGGTCGGAGGAGAGGACTATGAATTGGTGTCGCACCATTACGGAGGATCTTGCAACGAAGAAGAGGAGTATCGACTGATGTCCGAGGAAGACAAATAAGAAGAAGCACCACACATACATGTGACCCCACGCACATCACCCAAGGTAAGATCGAGAAACACATCACCTAGTGGTTTTTCTAATCCAACTAACATTAATAGTGGAACTAACAGTCAGGGAACTCCCACTAGCGAAATTTTTAATTCAATAGTACCAAAAGTAAATAGAATGGCTGGGAACGATGTAAAGTTGCCAATATTTAATGGAAATGGGTTTGGAATACCGTGAGCAATACTGGTTTCTATGAGAATCCATATGGATCATACGGTAGGTCCATGACGAATCCATAAAGAGGAATCATATGGTTTCGTAAGTGCATCAGCTAGTCTATACTATAAATTTTGTCGGTCGATGGGCCACGATCAGAAATATTGTAGAGCATATCAGCTGCTGCAAGAGAAAACATTCGACATGTACTTGATGAAGAACGATGAATAGATGTAGGTTGAGCAAGCTCAAGCTCAATTTCCTCATAACCAATGCCCACAGAACCAATATCCATAGAACTAGTACTCACAACAACAATGCCCTCAACCCAAGGGGGTTGGAATTTTCAGAGGTTGAGGACGAGGAGGAGGATTTGGTCGTGGAAGAGGCCAAGTGATATGTTATAATTGTGGACAACTTGGACACTTTTCTAGGTACTACACAAATCCTACTATGACTTGTTCATATTGTAAATATTTTGATCATACTATCAAGGAATGCCCTCAGTTTATTGCGAAATGCAAAATCCAAGAATGTGGTAAATCAGAATCTACCTCAGAACCCCAATCCAAACATAGAAAATATCTTTGTTGAACCAAGGGAGCCAAATATTGTTGTCTTGACAAGTGGAGGTGTTGCAACTGGAGTTGATTAAGAAGCACCATACAAACAATTGTGAGTGCGACTAGCAGCAAAAAATAAAGTACCATTCAACGTCCACAAAGAAAAAGAAGTATTTATGGACGTGCGACAAGAATTTGTCAACAAAAATCAAGCTTCGCCCTCTACCACTATACCATCTGAAGGACCAATTCTAGAGATGCCTGAGATATTTGATCAATTGTTTCGATAGACACCAATAGGAAAGGTTAGTAAATTAAAAGAGTTCTTTAAAAGTTACTTAGTTCTAATCAAGGATAAAGATGTTGTTGCATAATTGAGAGCTTTAATATAAGAACCTCAAGAATAGGTGTGACAAGGAAAGAGGGTCAATCATATTGGGAAAATATTGAAGACTCATCGAGAACTGAGAATGATCATCCAGATAGGATATTATGACATGGAATATATTGTCCTAGACTAGTGATATGAGACAAACTTTGGAGAGTATGGGAAAACCGAGACTAGGATGGTCTCCTATACAACCTTGCCTAGAAAATCAATCAAAGGTTTTACCTATTGGTCGATTAACTCAAGTTCCTATCGAGATAGAAGGACTTCGCACTTATGCAGACTTTGTGGTGATCGACATTGTTGATGATACAAATCCATATCCTAACCTATTGGGGATCGATTGGGCTATTGATAACCAAACTATCATCATTTCAAGAAAAGGATACTCACGTTTGAAGATAAAGAACTGAGGGTGGTCGCACTGCTTTATCCTCTAGAAGGCCAGAGGTATGTCGAGCAGGTGAATAGTGAAGGACAACGTGGATATCTAGACCACATTTATAACATTACTTATGCAATGAATGATTATGTGAATCCAATGGCCGATGGAAAACTCACTTGGTGAAGCGTCAGTTCCTGCATAATGGATTATGGAGAAGGTTTGGAAAATTGGCAGAATCAATTGCATGAAGTTTCCATGAGAAGATGCACAAGAATTACATAATCCATGTGACGGGTAGGTATCGATGTATATGATCTACCTACTTATGAGGATTTCCTAACCTAATCTCTTTTCTGACAGAATTTGAAGAAAACGTGATGGAACCTTAGTGATTGTCAACTTTGGATTTTTCATTGAAGGACACACCTTCTAGATAGTGGGTCACACATAAACAATCTATCTCAAAATGGCTCCAATGTCGAAGATTAATGGAAGTTTGATTTGGAGAGAAAGTGATGTACACTAGACATAAATACACGGGACTAACTAGTGCCATAGAGCACATTGAACATTGTCGTGTGGCATGGGAGGCATGTTTGCGACAGGAATGGGTCCATCAATTTGTACACACATTGGACATGATACCAGAAAAATGGTATACATCAGTCGAGGTGTGACGAGGGATGGTAGACTGGGAAGAATTAGCTGCAAGTTTTACTCAAAAGTTTGAATTTGTTGGTAATAATCCATCGATTGATAGTGCTCTCCAAATAATTAAGAATAATATATTTGAAGATATTCTTGTATCAATGACAAATTTTAATCAGAGCAGCGCAAAAGTCCAACATTGGATTGAGTGTTATAATGTAACAAGTGAACCAGATGATGATTATCCCCACGATATAAACATTCCTAAGTCTAGAGGCACTCGCACAGTGGAAGGATCATGTGTGTCGAGTGACAAATTTATGAATCCGTAAAAAATCAAGAAAGTGAATATTGGATCTCCAAAAAATCCAAAGTTCACCAATATTGAATATTATTGGGATGATGAGATTGTTGGGAAGATCACGTATTTACTACTTGAATTAGATAATCTGTTTCCCATGAATTTTTTGGAGATGAAAGGCATTGTCGAAGATCTTGGAGAAATGAAGATCCCATTGAAGCCCGATGCAAAGCCTGTTAAGCAACGACCGTACTGGCTGAACCCAAGGTATAAAGAAAAAGTTAAGACAGAGTTAGATCGAATGTTGGATGTGGGCATCATAGAACCTGTCAAAGAATCTAAGTGGATTAGTCTGATGGTGATGCAAGATCAAAAAGACTGCTGGTGAAGTGTGTATCTATGTCAACGTAAGGAAACTAAATGATGCCTGCTTGCACAACCCATTTTCAACTTTGTTTACAGATGAGGTATTGGAGAGTGTCAAGGGTCAAGAAGTTTATTCATTTACTGATGGGTTCTTTGGCAACCATCAGATTAGAATCATGAAGGAAGATCGACACAAGACCACCTTTGCGACGGAGTAGGGGTGCTTCCAGTATACAGTCATGCCCTTTGGACTCAAGAACGCTCTTGTTATTTTTTCAAGGATAGTAGTGGTTTCTTTCAATGATTTTATTCATAAGTTTATTGAGGTCTATTTGGATGACTGGACTGTATTTGGGGTCATAAAAGATCACACTGAGAACCTTAGAATGATGTTAGAATGTTGTCGACGGTATCATATTTCTTTTAATCTAAATAAATGTATTTTTTTGTTCCCTGTTTGGATTTATGTTGGGCCACGTGGTTTGTCGCAATGGAATCTTAGTTGATCTTGCTAAAATTGTGATCATCGTTGACCTACCACCACCCGTGATAGTAAGTAGTTGAGAAAAACTACGGGACATATAGGGTATTACCGAAAGTTATCAGAGAATATGCATAGGTGACATCTCTTATGGAGAAATTACTAAAGAAGGATGTTAAGTTTCAGTGGACAGAACAATGCCAAGAGAGTCTGGATCTCCTAAAGAATAAAATGGTTACAACACCCATCTTATTTTTTCTAGATTTGAAGAAAGATTTTCATGTACATGTTGATGCATCATTTGTCGTGCTCAATGTTGTACTTGTGCATCCAGGTGATGGGGTTATTGATCATCCTATTACCTTTGCTAGGTGAAAATTGTCAACCGAAGAAAAGAATTACATCACGATCGAAAGAGAAGGCTTAGCCATGGTGTATGTGCTTCAAAAATTCCAACAATATATTTTGGGTGGACATTTCAAGATGTTCATAGACCATTCAATGTTAAAATACCTGGTCAACAAGCCATTGTTGGGGGTGGGAGATCTATCGATGGCTTCTTCTATTCCAAGAATTTGATTTTGAGATCATTGTTAAACCTGGTCGACTAAATTCAAGACATGACCATCTGTTGAGGCTAGAAAGTGACAAAGAACCTAGTAATCTCAATCATAGCCTCCCAGATGCACAATTATTTGTACTCAAGATGTTTGATGACCCTTACAGAGCTATTATACACTTCTTCAGAATGAGATATGCACCGATCGGATTCACTACAACGCAGAAGAAATATTTAGTTGTCAGAGCTGCAGATTTATAGTTGATAGTTGGACAGTTATACAAAATGGGACCAGATGAAATTCTCCATCGATGTGTTGTGGAGCATGAGCAACCAATGATATTGAATGAGGCACATGCCGGTGTCGAAGGAGGCCATTATGCTAAAAATATGGTGTGTGAAAGATTTTACAAGCATGATTATGATGGGATACTATGCATGCATGCTAGAGAATATTGTCTCAACTGTGATATCTGCTAGAGAATAGGAAAGTCGTCGTGACAAGATGAAATGATTCTAGTACCTCAGATAAATCTACAGGAATTCAAAAAATGGGTTGTTGATTTTGTCGGACCTATTAATCCACCAAGGAAAAGAATCGATACACAATATATTATCACTGTTATGTATTACTTAACTAGATTGGTTGAAGCAACGCGGGTCAAGGATTGTACTGTTGTGACTGCTGCAAAATCTTTGTTAGGAAATGTTCCAACTAGATTTGGATGCCTGAATATATAAGTGATTAGGGCACACATTTTGTCAATAAATTGATAGAAAAAATAACTGAATAATTCCATATCCAACATAGGAAGATGACACCATATCATCCACAAACGAATGGTATTATTGAGGTATTCAACAATATCCTGGAAAACGCATTGACAAAGATATACAATATTCAAAGAGATTATTGGGACAAGAAGGAATCCGCAATACTATGGGCATATCACACAACCTGTAAGAACTTGACAGGCCAAAATTCATTCTGACTGGTTTATGGATAAGAGGTTTTCATGCCGATGGAATATATTGTACCTAGTCTGAGGATAGTTGTGGTTACTGAAATGATGTTGTTGGTGCCATCGAAGAAAGATTGTTGCATCTTGTACAATTGGAAGAAGACAGGTTTGTCATAGGCTATCGTCAGAATGTTGAGAAGGTGAGACGGAAAGCCTGGCATGATAGACATATCAAGAATAAGCAATTTTGGGTCAGAGATCTTGTTGTTTTGTACGACAGTAAGTTTTTGAAGCATCTTGGCAAGCTTAGAACACATTGGTTGGGACCATATGTTATCATTCAGATCACTAAAGGAGGCGTCGTGCAATTATAGAAATTAGATGGAACATCCTTTCAAATGATTGGCAAATAGACATCGATGAAAGCCTTACCGAGACAGTCACGACTTGGTCAACTAAGACTTCAAAAATAATAATAAAAAAATAGAAAAAGAAAAAGAAAAAAGAAAAAAGAATCGCATGTTTATGTGTTATTTATGCATTTATTTCTATCAAATTTATAATTGTTTTGTTTCAATTTTATGAGTGTTCTGTCGTAGACGATATGTTTGTCGAGGAAGAAAAAAAGTTGTCGCGAACTATATTTTTATCGCATAAGAAAAATAGTGGTAAAGACTCTTAATCTGTTGCAAGAAAATAAATGTGTCGTGGACCATATGCCTTTTGCAGGAAGAGAATTGATGTCACATAATGAATTTTGGTCACAAATGAATGTTGGATAGCAGTTAATTTGAGGACGTGGGAGATTTTTGTGGCGTACTTTTTGGTCACTTCCATCATTAATGCACAATAATTACCATTAAAATGACAAGTGAAGTGACATTTTGATTGTCGGTTTCATTGTAATGATTAGAAAGATTACTCCATGTGACAAAAGTTGTTGCCATCTTTCCAATTATTACCCGATCGTGTGAAGGAAAGACTAATTGAATGGGTGGACGTATATTATCTTCATGCCAAAGTTTCATTCAATTGTATTGCATCTAACTAAGTATGCTAAGCTATTTGTATGCAATTGCAAAGAGCCAAGGTGATTTTCCCAGAGTATGGTTATTTCCATCTTCAGTACGAGCACCATTCGAGAATCCGGCGCCGAGACTCCTTCACCTATGCTCGTTATGGAAAAAACTGCCGCATTTGTTCCACCATCTCCCGTAGTTGAAGAATAATTTGCACATTCACCATTGATTCCACAAGTTATCTTATGACCAAACCCACCTGGTACGTCAAGAAGGAAAGAATATGGTACCTGCAAAAAGGAAACAACACCTCCACTAGAGGATGACCCCGCAGGAGTTGCATCCATGATGCCAGATTATGTCCCGCCAAGACCAGTTGATGCGCCTAAGATCAAACTTATATAAAATGCAAAGTATCAATTGGTAGCACCAATTGTACCGAAAGGAGTCCAGGTAACGACAAACATAGATCCAAACTTGCAAAGTATGAGATGGCATATTTTATTTTCGACGAAGAAGAAGTTGATGAAAATTCTCTTCCTATGAGGACGAATAAAATACTGCCTAGGTAAGAACCTTGGATTTCGTCTTCAACTTTACAAGAATCTCAAGATATATTTGGTGATGTCGATGAACTTTTGTCTTGTCGAAGGCAAGGTTCGAGAGAAAAGGGCTCGGGTGGTGTAGAAGGGATATATTACGAAGGTTTCAAGAGACTAACAAATGAGTATGGGCCAAGTGTTTTAGCAGAGAAGTACATGACCGTGAAGGATGATCAAATTCATGAACACAAAATAGTCCAAGAAGTAGAACATAAAGCAAAGATATCATTGGATGATAGCCATCGATTGGATACAACTATTACTCTCGTTTGTAGCAATTTTACAGATAAAGGCATCATGTCTGAGATGTTTTTAGAATCCAAAGTCTTTCGAATTGGTGAAATTGCAGAGAACCTCTACAAGAGGGTCGCAGAGTTGGAATTACAGGTAAAACCCAGTACACCACCAGATGTACTGGAAGAAAGAAGAAAGGAAACAACTGAAGCTGTGACGAGAATAGAAGAGGTTAAGGCACTTTGTGCCAAGGTGGTTGAGAAAGTTTCTTAATCATGGGAAGCTTTGATCGACGATGAAGAGTTATAAAAAGAAACAAAATGACTACACACTGTTGAGACAAAGGTTATCCAGCTGAAAAATGAAGTCAAGAAGTTGTCGATAACAAAGAATATGGTAAGGGTTGTCGACATGAAGATATTACAATAGTAGGTTGCAAAACTATGAACACAGCAGCAAAAGAGAACTGACAGTGTCGCAGAGTTATAAGCAAAAGCAAAGAAAGTTACAGGCATTATTCATCCTATACATGAGAAGGTGCGACAAGTTTTGGGATTGATAGGACTTACAACTTCGAAACACATCAATTCTGAACTTGTGGAAAACTTGAAGAAATAAGAAGCATAAGTGCGACAGGAGACTGAACAGTGAAAATATTCCAATATTTTCAAAGCAAGGCCATACTTACTGAACTCTCAGACTGGTATGGCCCATGACGAGACACAAGTGAGTGTTGGGGGCCTGTTGTCCCTAAGAAATGTAAGATTAAATTATGGTCGGAAGAATAAAGGTTCCGATTGGAAGACAGGAAGCAGTTGCGATGGAAGGAGCAATGACAGGAGCAGCTACAACGAAGTAAGAATAAAGCAGTCGAAAAGCAGAGTTTGACTAGTTTTGGAAAGAGTTAGTTAGACTAAAGATTGCTTTTAGCAATAAAAAATAATTGTAATTTTAGGTCGACAATGCCTATTTTTAGATGTAACTAAATGTATTGAAATAGAAAGACAACCTGTCAACTGGAAGTTGTGATTCAGTTGACGGTTGGATCAAGAATTCTAAAATTCATAAGGATTATAAAACCATGAACCCAAGCTATGTACGGGATGGTATTGGTTTTAAGTTGAGAGAGAATAGAGATGCTTAGAAACATGATCGATCTAGAACTGTGTGTGGATCGACAGTTGAGAGAAGAAGAGAAGAAATACATAGACCCAAAACTAGAGAGCATGAGATGAAAGAAATATGTATGAATTGTAAAGAATATCTAAAGAAGAGTCTGCAAGTTGAGTGCGTAGACCAAAGTTGCTAACCTATTTCTCATGCCAGATGAAGAGCACCTTTGTGGTTTTTTCTCAAATGGGTTTCCACGTTAAATCTTATTTATATGTGCATGTGATATTTATGTTTATGTCGAGTGCATGTATGTTATGAATGAAGTGGATTTGAATATGTCGACCAGTATTTGTTTTGAATAACTCTTATATGTGTTTGTGTGTATGTGTGTCGCTACTCTGATGGATTAAAATGTGATAATGATTTATGTTAAATACTACAATATATGTCAACAGATAAGTATATTGTTATCTTGAATAAATAAACAAGAATAAGAAGTATAATTCCCGGTTTCGATCGAGTGACTGGGTAAGATAGTGGAATCTATCTTAGGTGAGACTTCATCTACATTGCAGGTGTTGCCGACGGAGTCCCGCTATGTCGGGTCAATATCTTGGGCTTTGTTGACAAGTGAGGAATCTAAACTTAGGTTGACTTAAAGTACGCCAACACTTACTAAAAAAAATTGCAAAAGGAAGAGAAGGAGACATGGTGTGAGTATTTTTAGGTACAGTATTTTTAGACAAAGCACATTCTTGAGTTGGAGGAAGCAAAAGAATGAGAGCTAGGAAAATGATAAATTGATAAAAGGGCAAGTAAAATTATTGCCATAGAAGAAATATCAATAAGTTTACCAACCATATTCCTCTTATTAGTTTTTTGGGTGCAATGTGTTGTTTTCTCATTTAGTAAAGTGTGTGGTTTTCTCTCATAGCTTATGCTCTATAATAAGATAATGCTCATGTTAATGTTATTACCAAAGCATGAGGAAAAGGTACAAAGAGATTTGTCAGAATACAATGCAATTTTATTGCTTTATTGGGTCACTACAACAACCTATGTCATATGGTTTGGGTTCGAATTCGAATTTTTAATAAGTTTCAGGATGAGGTTCAACACTGAGTTCCCCCGCCCCACACACACACACAAAGAAAAAAAACTTAGGAAGATAAAAGGAACTATCAAGGTCTCCATCTTGGACATTATATAAAATGAACAATTGTAGCCACCCAAGTATGCAAACTCACCCTGTGTCATTTGAACAGGGACGGACTGATAGTGTTACACCTTTGTGAGAACTTATCATACATAAATGTCAAGGATGAGGGAATAGTTCAAGAAAGTGGCTTGTCAGTTGTCTAGATTCTAGACTCTTTAGCAGTAGAATCATAAGCACTCTCTAGTTTTAGTAGTGTTAACCCTGTAACCCAAGCACAACGTCTACGCAACGAATTGAATTCGAATTGAGTGGTAAGTGTGAAGGTGAAATGGGAAAGGAACGTCGATGGTAGGAGATAGTAGGCACACAAATTAGGGTTTTGCAAGAGAAAAAATGAACTTAAATTCACTGAACAAGAATGAATTCAATTTTTTTAAGTTCGTTGAATTTCGAACTTGAATGTTGAAATTCGAGAAACCATGTGACATAGGTAGCAAGCATGACTTAGCTACATGAGGGAGCCCTAGGGAGAAAGGGATAGTTGTATTAAGCACAACGATAGGAATAGGTACTCAAGCTTGAGGTAGGGATAGTGGAATGAAAATTTAGGTGTCATAGATTGATATTAGAATTACACAATTGCATGACATTCAAGGTAGACGTGTACTATTTTCTCAAAATGTTGAAATTTAATGATGTGCGGGAATTGCAAGCAGTTGAGAGTCTTCAAATGGAACTATCTCTCTTCAAATTTGAGATTTAATGGTGTGCAAGAATTACAAGTAGCGAAGAGTCTTTGAATGGGACTCACATAGAGTCATTCTCCTCCCTTTTTAACATCTAAAAATCCCTTGCTCAATGAGAAGCATGGGAAATACTAGCCCTTAGGTTCCATAATGAGATGGGAAGTACACATGGGTAGTGACCAAACTGCCTCACATGGACAAGAAAGACTACAAGCTTTAATAACCTTCAGAATGGTGCCTATCATGTAGAGGGAGAGAATAAAACTTCTCCCAACATTATGAATCTGGGAGGTGATTGCCCAATACCTAAGAAGGTAAAGAAAAATATAGAATAAATCAGCCAAGAGAAAGAAGAAATAAAGTACAAGGATGAAGCTGAGCAAGTTACTAACTTGAAAACCCTGTTTGAAAAGTGATTTTTTTTTTTGAACATGTAAAGAAAGAAACTTGAAGAGGCTATTGAGTCAACTCCCTTTTTCCTATGAGGGTTAGTTTGTTAGTGTCATAACCCCTTGATGATTGCTAACCATTTGCACTAAAATGAAATGGTCATCTTAACACAGAGTTTACTGTTGAAGATAGTGTAACTTTAGAAGATATTCTTGATGTGTTTGTTGTATTATTATTGTACTCCCTTTTAGGAAATATTCATATTGACATTAATCATGTAAAACCATAAAATAATTAAAATGAAAACATCAAGTCGACCCCATAGAAACCATTGGGTAAAACTGCCCTATCATTGGATAAACCTACCCCAGTGAAGTTGGCCCAGTTAGTGGAAAAGTCAATTGGAAATAAAGTATAAATAGAGAGGGAGCACCTCTCATTTGGACACATCAATCAAGCAAGCATATTCATTGGAGAGAGAAAAAAGAACAAGTTCGCTAGAGAAGGAAGAGTAGTTGCATTGTGAAGACATCTTATTCTTGGGGTTTCTATCTTATCTTACTATTGGGATATTTGTGTGGAAGAGCCTTTAGCTCTTGGATTGTACTAGAAGACATTCTACTGGAAAATCTATACTGAATAAGCTTGTTGGATTTTCTTACCATAGGAGAAACTTGTGTGTCTCTTTTATGTTGTGCTTGTCTTTCTTTCAGTGATCCTTATTCCTGTAATTATTATGATGTGATATTATAAATGTGTTAGGATTATTATTAATCCTCCCTTTATCTCCTTTAACCACATAAAGTCTATTTGATTAATTTCCCTAGCTTAGGAGGTCTCATCACTTCACCATTGTATTGGGGACATAACTAGTGGATATATACCACTTACTGCACCTATTTGCATGCATTTTGGAGTTCCAAGGATCAATCCCTATTTTATAGGAAACCACTTGGAGTGCCACCAGCAGTGTCCAACAATTGACTCTAGCAGGTCATCAATCATCCTTAGTAAACTCCAATCCCCACCAGTTAGAGAACTTCTGGTGTATCTAGCGCCAGTTTCCATGATTCAAGGGAATACATGCGCCTTTGTTCACCTATCCCCTTCAGTTAACTGATTGTAGTTGGTTGTAACTAGTTATTAACTATTTTAGTGATATGGAGTTGCACTAGATAGCTCTAGTGGTGATTTTCCCACTCCTAGTTAGCTCTAGAGTCAGTCTAGGTTGGTAGATTCAACTACCTGTGTAGGTATTCAAATTATTCATTGATGTTGTATTATACATTCACCCATAAAGAGAATAATCATTAATGGAGTATTTCTCATATTATTCTTTTATTTCTCTTATGCAATCTATGTGAAGACCATTTTGTCCCAAGATTTGCCTGTCAGAATCTAATAAAATGAATAAAAGTCTAACATAATTGCTTGTAAGTCAAAATTATAATATGGTATCAGAGCCATGCTGAAAGAATTCAATGCAACAGTTGTAACAGCTGCAATAACTACAACTGTAGAATATTAGGGCTCCACGTTTCCCGTATTTCCATCCACAAATCAAGCTAGACCTTTGCATCATTGAACTTGCTCTATAAGGGTGCATCTTTCTGTGGATGAAGATTCCACTTTTATGATTTTTCAATTTTGACCTAAATTTGTTGGGATCAAGACCTAGGGCTCCATGTTTTGATACTTTATGTCCACCAATTGGGTTCTACCCAAGTATTCTCCAACACACCCTAGGAGGGCACATCTTTCTATGGAGGAAAAATTTAGATCCAAGGATTTTCAATTTTGGCCCTATCACTACTACTCAAGAAAACTATGGAAACTGATTTCTTGCAATTTTGTCCATAGATTCAAAATAAAAGGATCATTTATCAACGCACCTTAGGGAGGCAAATCTCTCTCTCTAGTTATATTTGCAAGATTCCAAAGGTGGAAAAATAGGGTTTATCCTACAAACATTAGGATCAATCAGGAAACAGTTTGCAGAAGGCATTGGAGAAAGCACTTGGTTGGATCTTTTTACACTAATTGGGTTCTACCCAAGCATTCTCCAACTCGCCCTAGGAGGGCGCATCTTTCTGTAGAGGAAAAATTCAAATCTGAGGATTTTTAATTTTGGCCCTATCACTACTGGTCGGGAAAACTAGGGCATCAATTTTCTTGCAATTCTATCCACAGATCCAGAAGAAAAGGATCATTGTTCAACTTGTCTTAAGGAGGCACATCTCTCTCTCAAGTTAGATTTGCAAGATTCCAAAGGTGGAAAATAGGGTTTCTCCTGCAAAACCTAGGATCAATCAGAAAGCAGTTTGTAGAAGGCATTGGAGCAAGCACTTGGTTGGAGCATTCTTATTAGTAAGCATTATTATCTTTATTTCCATTTGAGGTTCTCATTTTATCAAGATGACAAATAATACCAAGCTTGATGACAAGCCTGAAGGAGTTGAGAACTTCCAGGCATGGAAGTATAGACTTATTCTCATATTATAGGAGCATGACTTAGAAAACTATGTCAAGGAAAAAGCTGTAGAGCCAAAGGGAGATGAATTCAAGGATAAATACAAGAATACTATGGTCAAGGCCAAGAGGATCATTGCTAAGTCCATCAAGGACCACTTGATCCCACATGTTTCCTCCTTAAAAACTCCCAAGGAGATGTTTGATACAATGACCAAATTGTATGAAGGAAAGAACATTAATAGAAATATGACCTTGAGAACTCAACTCAAGAGCATGAAGATGCGAAACTCAGAAAGAATCCAATCATATTTTACAAAGGTCTCTCAAATCAAAGAACAACTAGAACCTACTAGAGACAATGTAGAATAAGTAGATTTGGTGATGACTACATTGAATGGTCTCCCAAGATCATGGGAATCATTCATTCAAGGAATTTATTCTAGAAGTAATCTCACCAAATTCAACAAGTTGTGGGAAGAATGCACCCAAGAAGAAGCTAGATTTGAAGCAAGAGAAGAGAAGATGGGTGAAGATGACAATTAAGCCTTAACAGCTCGTGCAAAGAAGGAAAAGAACAAGAAAGAAGAACACCCTCAAAAGAATCCTAAAAGATTCCAAAAGGATCATAGACCTCATAAGGACTACTCTAATTACAGATGTTACACTTGTGATGAAAAAGGACATGGTACAAGAGATTTCCCCTAATGCATATGCCATAGCAAGAAAGGGAAGAAGAAGAGGTATCATGCTCATGCTACAGAAGATTATGAACTAGTTAAGAAGAGAGAAATGGAAGATTCCTCAAGTGATGAAGAATATGTATTGTAGTTCTATCACAAAGTTTGATTCAAAAGGATTTACCTCATAAGGTGAAGCTTGAAGATGATTATAAATATTCTATTAAAGGGATAGGAGAAGCCTCTTGCAAATTTGGATTATGGAAAGCCCATGAAGATGAAGGAAGTACTATATGTACCTGATTAGAACCTCATATCCATTTCAACATTGGATAAGAAGGGATTCAAAGTTTCCTTCGTTGATGGAGAAGTTCTAATATGGCCAAAAGGAAAGAACATTAATAATGAAGTTGTGATTGGTGAAAAAGGGACACTCAAATTCAACACCAATGCACAATACCAAGTGAACTATGGAGTAAAAGACTTGCTCAACATTTCCGTTGTGAGCAAGATGGACACGGGTCCTTAAAATCAGACAATGGAGTAGAACACGTTGTCAGAGACTCCAGTAATTCTTGCAAGGAGGGAGAGATCAAGAGGGAGTCAAATAAACAAACAAAGATAAATATTTGAATTGTCATTTGATTTATTTCTTGAATTTATAAGTATTTAAATGATATTGTTCATCACAATCGTATGCATAATTATGTTCCTAGATTTAGAGAGTGTATTATGCATGTTAGAGTGAATGCATTGATGAACAATATACTACTAATGTGCATGTGATGGATAAGTAGCCTATGGTACCGCACAACATTCCATGAGCCATTGCTAATTATATAGAAAGAAACCTCTTTGCTAACATGTTGAGAGAAATACACGCTCTTAATATTATGTTTTGGTATAGATGGAAACAATCTAGAAAGTTATTGTGTGTGTACGGGATATGGATGAGTGTTGTGTTGAAGCATTGGCTAAAATGGTTGCATAATTTTGCAATTTATGCATTATCATTGAAATATCAATGTGTTTTGATGATTATGAAATGTTTCTAATCAAATGATTGAATTTGACTTGTAGGAAAGATCACGATCTATGACCTACAAGAGAAGGATGATGAGACTTGTTCCAAAGAACAAGTGATGACTATTCAGAAATAACCTTCAAGAAGATTTACAATTTAAAGCATACTACAGAAGTACAAGGTAAGATTTGTGGGTCAATGTTTCTCCCAGAAAGGAGGAATTGAATATGAGGATACATTTGCACCTATAGCGAGATACACTTCTATTAGAGCTATACTTGCGATAGTTGCAGTGATGAACTGGAAGATACACCAAATGGTCATGAAGACAACCTTCCTGAATGTTGTAGTAGAAGAGGAAGTGTATGTAGATTATCCATTGGGATTTGAGACACATATGTGTGCAAGTTGAAGAAGGCCTTGTACGGATTGAAGCAAGCACCTAGGACGTGGTACAACAAGATTGATAGTCTTATGACGAGCTTGGTCTTTACCAAGAGTAAATCACATTTCAACCTTACTACAAGATTGAGAATGGGAGACTAGTGATATTTATATTAATGACCTATTTCTAATAGGATACGAGAAGCTCATTGCAGAAACCAAGAAGAAGCTTGTCGATGAGTTCAAGATGGTGAATCTTGGTATCCAATGACCCTAAGAACAAGAATCGCATATCTGTAGATTCATTTGTTGTGAGATGACATAGATGATACATAGAAGATCAACAACAAAGAAGGCTACATGTCACTCAAGTACATGATGACCAGATATAGAGGGAGCATCGTGCTCAGTTTCATAGGGAGCACAGAAGCTCCAATTCATAGGGAGTGACTATAGCACAAATTGCATAGACATATTGAGAGACACCATCACTTTGCCTTTGTCCATGGAAAGGTTGTTTGCCTCAGTATCTCAGGGATATGCTCAGAGTGATACCAGATGTCTTCCCTCACTAAGAGGAAGTAGATCTCAGAGTTTGATAATCTTGGGATTATATGTGTGGCAGAGACCAGATGAGATTTTCCTTAGTTAAGGAAAATATGTTGTAGAGATCCTAAAGAGATTTAGATGATGGATTGAGTGATACTACTTTAGAGATAGTTGATGCCATAGTATATAGATAAGTGATTGTTTGTTGATGTACTTGACAAACACAAGGATGGATATATGCTTTGTGATGAACACATTGTGTCAGTACATGGTAGAGGTAAGATGTCTTCACCTGATTGCAACAATTCATGTTTAGAGGTACCTGAAGGGTAAGATTGATTATGTGCTCAAATGTGTGACATGTCAGAAGATTAGTCTACAATGTTATGTTGATTTAGATTGGTTTGGTAGTGTCACAAATAGGAAGATCACTTCAGGATGATACTTCAATTTGGGGTATGGCATGATTTCTTGGTTGAGCAGGAAGAAGATAAGTGTGGCAATGAGTACAACCAAGGCATAGTACATTGCAACTTGTTCATCTAACTATGAGGCAGTGTGGCTTCGAAAGTTACTTGTGGGATTATTTGATATTGAGTTAGAGGTGACTTGTATTTTCTGCAACAACCAGAGTTGTGTGAATTTGTCCATGACAATTCGAAGCATATCGAGATCAGGTACCAATATATCAGAGTTATGGTATAGAGAGGAGAAATGAGGCTCCAGTATGTGGCGACAAATGAGCATATAGCTAATGTGTTTACCAAGCCTTTGTCGAGAATGAAGTTTGAGTACTTAAATGATAAGCTTGGAGCTGTCCAGATCAATGTCCCTCGAAAGAGGAAATGACATAGCACGTGTGAGATACGGGTAGTCACTTAGTGACTTAATTTGTGCTTCTGGGTGGGTCTCCACTTGAGGTGATTTTGTAGTTGTAGTCACTTCGGTGACGTAATGTATACGGCCAGACTACACTCATGAGGATGCAATAGGTAGTCATGGTGATGATGTAATGTCTTGATTGTTTCTGCTATGTCGGGTAACACACATTTGCAAAGACATAGAAAATAACTCCTGAGTTGATCTCCACATGTTGTGACGTGGTAGTAGGTATTCACTTCGGTGACATAATGTATACTCCCAGACTACGCTCATGAGGATGCAATAGGTAGTCACGGTGATGATGTAATGTCTTGATTGTTGCTGCTATGTCAGGAAACACACATGTGCAAAGATGCAGAAATAACTCCTGAGTTGATCTCCACATGTTGTGACGTTGTAGCAGGTAGTCACTGTGTGTGACATAATGTATATTTTTAGAATTCACTCACAGAGTCGTGTCATCGTGATGTGCGAAGACACAAGTAGCCACTTAGTGATGTATTGTGTGCTCCTGGGAGGTTCCGTACTTGATGTGACATGGTAACAAGTAGTCATTGTGTGTGACATAATGCATATTTTTAGGATTCACTCACAAGATGGTATGGATGTGATGTGATGGTAGGTAGTCACTGTGTGACGTAATGTATATTCCTAGGCCGCACTCCTGAGATGTTAGTGCAATAACGTAGGTAGTAACTTGGTGACATAATTTATGCTCCTGGGTTGTTCCGACTTGATGGCTTGCTTGTAGAAAATTTCTTCTGATATATAGATTCAAGAAATGTCAGGAGTCAGTGGTTCGAGTATAGAGTTGTGGAAACTATGATGATGACAATCATGTTAAAAGAATACCTTCTTTGTTAAGAGGGAGTGTTGAAGATTGTGTAACTTCGAAAGATATTCTTGATGTGTTTTGTTGTATTATTTTTGTACTCCCTTTTGGGAAGTAGTCATATTGTAATTGATCATGTAAAACCCTAACAGAATTCAAGTGAAAATAGATAAGTCGACCCCACATAAACCATTGGGTAAGCATTGGGTAAATCTTCCCTAGTGAAGTTGACCCAATTAGTGGAAAAGTCACCTAGAAATCAAGTTTAAATAGAGAGGGAGTACCCCTCATTTGGACACATCAAGCAAGCAAGCATATTCTCTAGAGAGAGAAAAAGAACAAGTTCACTAAAGAAGGAAGAGTAGTTGTATTGTGAAGACATCTTATTCTTGGGGGTTATATCTTATCTTATTCTTGAGATCTTTGTGTGGAAGAGCATGTAGCTCTTGGATTGTACTAGAAGACATTGTACTTAGTGACGAATCTATAGTGAATAATTTTTTTGGTTTTCTTCCCTTTAAGGGTTTCCTAGAGCATAAACTTTTGTGTATCTTTTATATTGTGCTTGTCTTTCTTTCAATGATCCTTATGCATGCAATTATTATGATGTGATATGCTAAATGAATGAAAGTCTAACATAATTGCTTGTAAGTCAAATTTCTACCATTAACAACCTTTACCTTGATTTTTTAGAACTCCTTTAAATTCTACAATCAAAGAGTGTGACCCAAATTCACATAGAATTCCTAGACCTATATTTATCAATCTATCAAGAATACGTAGGAACATAAACGCATGTAATATACATACTCATCTCATTTGCAACAATGTGTTAAGATAATACACTTTATACTTCAATTTCCTTCACACTTACTATGTTCATTCTAGGCTAGTATCCACACTATACTCATTCTAGGCTAGCATCCACACATTTCCTAATAGTCAGGTCTCCTTCCCGTCAATTAGCATTTCAAATTTTCAGTTTTAACATCCAACATATCAATTGTAGTATTGATTAGTTGACATATGACCAAAAGAAGAAAAATAATTACATAAAGATGGTAAGAAGATAGCAATAAAAAATGAAAGCAAGCTACAGTCTATAGTGAAGTCTTAAGCATTTAGTTAGTTGCATCTGAGAAAGTTTCAACCAAAACAAGGAATTGTAGACGTGTTAAGAATTAAAGTTTAGATGCTATGATGAAGGGCATGTGCTATCTCCACTCATTCTGAGAGGCTATCTAGATGCATGAAGAAGATTGAAAGAAAGAAGTTAGTTTATTCTTAACTAGTTTCAATACAAGTTTTCTAGACGTTACATGTAGTTTATGGTTTAGATTTTGATGTAGACAAAACTGCCTTGGGAGGAACAGGGTATTTCTTAACATCTTTCTTTAAGCCACACATTCATGGCAACATTATCCATTTCTTAATTGGTATTGCAAATTAATTATACCCATACGCTATCTCGTACAAAAATTCCTAGCCAAATTCAACTCATATGGAATTAAAGTCCACACACAAGACATACAAGTGAGCTTCAGATTCTAATTGCTTTGAAGTTTTAAACATGCGACATAACATGAATAAAAAAATAAGTGTTATGCACCTCAAACCAACAATATCTTCAACATCAATGGCCATATAACATTAATGACATGTATATAAATATAAAAAAATGGATAGGAACCTAAAGTTCCACATAAATTGCAAAGATCCTAGAATTTAAGTGGAAGATATGTCTAGTACCTCATAATTATCACTGCAAAATCATAATATGCACGAGGTATGAAGTAGCCTGCACCTCCCATTTTTGCTTGTCCTCGGGATTAACCTTGACAATTGCAAACACATCATTCAACATTAAATCATATCTTGGGTCTCTCTGCTCCAAAATGTTAAAATCAAACTTATAACAAACATATGAGCTATATAAACCATTATATTTCATTGGAAAAGGAAATGGACAATGAGACTATATTCCATTTGTTGGAAAGCAACCAAAACAATTGTAATAATACAAAACAAGTATATCATTGTTGGTAGAATTTTCATAGAAGATATCATTTTGAAGCACGTTCAAGCATACTTTTTTGTATTCTACATCATTAAATGATACCTTTCAAATTTCAATCAATAAGATTGTAGTATTGTATGGATTTGATTAAAATGGAATAGGGATGCCAAACCTAGAAAACGATTTGCTTCCCAAATCGTTCCATCCATAATCTAATGTTGTGGACAAAGTATAACAACTATTCACCAATAGCCAATATCCATTGAATTTCTAAGCATAATTGCAAGGGAAAAAAAGAAACATAATATTTATGGCAACGATTTGCCACATAAATTCTTAGTAATAATGGGTGGATTCAAGGCTTTGGAACTCTTGATGATAACCTGACAACGTTAGATGAGCTTCCATATGGTTCTACACCCAAACACGATTAACAAGCTGATAAAGGAATTGTTATAACATCATTACCAATAATTTGCTTAGGGAGTTCATGCACCAAAACACAATTAAATTGGTTTTCTATTCAAACCCGTGATTTTTGGGGTTGGATTGCTCAACAAAATCATTGGAATAGAGGTAGTTTAGCTTCTTGCTCCTTTCAAATTTAAAAATGCTTAGAACACATAAATAATTCAAATTACAAACCCGACATATTCCCATCATAATCCACAATTTCATTCACATGCTTATAAGGATTATTTTAGCCTAAATATGTAAATGTGAGAAAAGGAATAAATAGAACCCATTCTAGGGCAGGATTCAACACCATTTATTATTCAATAGGAAATCGACCAACCATGTCTTCATACTAGTAAACCATTTCAAATTTCAATTTATAACAACCAAGGATTACAAGACAAAGAATACACTTATATGAAACTAAAAATCCTCTTTTGGAAATGAGTGTGGATGAGGAACACTCCACCCTTCCTTAGACAATCTTACTCCTCAAGCTTGCAACAAGACAATCACCCCCAAGCTGGGGCTATGAAACCATGAGGAAAAAACACCTCAAGTTATCTTTGAACCTCTCAAACACTCATAGTTCAATTCATAAACAATACAAATGACCCATAACCAAGTTTACCAACAATTAATGAATCTTTTTCCCACAATCTACCTAACACAAGGTGTAATAACTCCCTTCCTTGCCTCTATAGTCTCTCAGGCAGTGNCCCCCCCCCTCCCCCCCCCCCCCCCCCCCCGCCATGGTTCACTAACTATCTCTGTAATTCCTTTTACTATTTTTTTACTTTCCCTTCTCATTTCCAAGCTTTTTGTGCATGAGGCTTAAGCATCACGTGATGCCCCCCATAAGCCACACAACTTTCCAGGAAGTTTAATCACATCATAACATAACCGCGTATAGCCTAAGGTTCATAGAAAAAAAATTAAGCTAAACGATTATTTTTTTATTTTTTTTATTGATAAAGAAATGGATGGGCCTTCATCCAATTACATCTATTCCAAAAAATCAGTTCCTTGAATCCAAAACATCTCTTTTCAAGATTAAGAAATGGGATTCATCGAACAAGGACCTTCATTCAAACTTAGCATTCCTAGAGGAAGTAGGCATCCCTAATTTGCTTTGTAATCTTCTAGCTTATTCAAATCACGAAGAATGTGAGAAGAGGTGACTAAAGCGCAATCTATCAAAATGAAATGCAGCCTTTGCATGGTCACATTCAAACTGGGGTTGTTGAAGTTTGTATCAGAATTTAAAACTTTTATGATGATTTCAAAGTCTCCAAATATTTGAATCTTATTATGTCCCGCTGCCTTTGCAAGTTGACATGCTTTTAGAAGTGCATATAATTATGCTTGGTTATTTGTAAGTTGTCCTACTCCCCAGCTGAAGCTTGTTTCTATATTTCCTCCTCGGTAAAAAATCAATCCCCCTACCCCAGCTTTCCCCGGATTTCCTTTGATGTTCCGTCGAAGAATATTGAGACTTTAGTTTTGAATTTCCACCATTCTGAAAATTCCTTTTATGAAATTCTAATCTGCCATATTGGTTTAATAACAGGCTTGCTCGATCCCAACTAAATTTTATCCACTTGCAGCGATCCAAGCCATTTATGCTCAGCTTCTAGTTTAATTTCATCAATTTGAGAATTTCCCTCTACTTCCAAAAGAAAAGCCTTATCTTTTATAGCTACAATTTTTGGTTTCTAAATTTTGCTGTTAAAAATCGAATCATTTCTTGCCAGCCAAATTTTCACCATATAAATTTTGGAATGGCTTGCCTTATTTTCCTCCATTCATGACTGATTGGGAGAGAACCAGGATACCTTGACTGCCAGTTTTTAAAAAGAATGGTAGGTTCAGAATTTAAAGGAACACAAGAATAAGGCAACCCACGAAAGAAAAGTGCCCAAACTTCCTGAGCAAAAACACATCCAACAAAGATATGGGCTAAAGTCTCGGCAGCTTGAAGACAGAAGCAACATCTATAAGGACCCAAGAAACCTCACTTTAACAAATTTTCTCTTGTTAAAAATTTCTGATGCATAAGAGTCCAAGTAAAGATATTGACTTTTGGGATGCTAGGAGAATTCCATACCAACTTCCAACAATCTGCGTTGAGTGAACCAGAGGAGGGCAACAAAGAGATCTACGATGAAGACTGTAAAGCATTGAAACTGATAGTAGCAAAATATACACTAGAGGATCCCTAGCCCCACGTGTCCTTACAAGAGAAATGAATGGGTGCCAGTCCAGACAATTTTTCCAGCATCGATTTCTGTTGTGCAAGTAAAATTGCTAAGGTTCATAAAACTAAGGTGCATTTATTTTATTTTATTTTATTAAATAAAATATTAAGAAAAAACTTTAAGGGTCCAAAACCTGCGTTACTACCAAGGATATTGTTTTTAAGCTACTTAACCCCCCTTACCATTTTCTCTATCATGGGTTCATAGCCCCCTTTCTTCGCAGAATTTTCGTCATCCATAGCCGATAGTTTAATCATTACTACATTTATCACATTTCGATACATTTGTTCGGATCATGGCCTCCTTGTCAATTACAGTTTACATTAAAATTCAAGTAGTCAAGCTACGGTGTTACAATTTCCTTCCCCTTATATTAACATTGTTCTCGGTGTCCTTAACATTATGTACATCAAAATTTTCAAAGATATAGTCATTTAACATCATTCATATCCCATATTGCTTTTTCATTCTTCAACTGTATAATTAATGCTCTATCTAGCTTCAACAAGATTAACTTTTTCCAGTGTGCCAAATGTCCAACTGCATTATATAAATGTATTCAAGTCTTTGCCTCTCTAGTAACACATGATGTTACCTAGGTAACCCTTGCAATTTCCATTACAAGCCGTTGTTAGAAATCTGTATTCTCCACTTAATGCAACTTATGCACAATGTGCAAGCACCCATGGGGCACACCATTTCCAAGCTTCCCATATTCTCTCCCCACATCTTGCACCAAATCAAAAAGTGAACTACAAACTAAGCTCCTTCCAGCTCTGGGCACCTATTCATAAACTTGTTTCATTGGTCCAAGATATTGTGGCCTTTAATGGATTATTTGTAAAATTGATTTTACCTTATAGGAATTAAACTACTAAGCCGTATTTGGAAAACTTCACATTTAAGCAATAGAGTTTTTATCAAAACTAGAGAGAGGTAAACTAAGCATAGATAAATTCAATTTTCAACTAATAACACTTATGAAACAACTGACAAGCAAGGCGCCCATAATCCATCTTACTAGAGTATCTACTAGCATGAAATATTAACTATATCAATATTTGTTTCGTACCCATAAAAGAGTAGCTTACTTCTCATCTCAAATTGGGATTGGTTATCTTACTAGTGAATAGTATAAAATGTCAAAATGAGGCATCAAGGATGAATTTAAGAAGAAAGTAGGATAACAAAAACCCCTATTAAAGGTATATTGATAAATTTTTGTTGTCCTTAAAAAAAATAGGACACATCAGAGGTGAAACTTTCCAAAAAAAAACAATGTAAACATAATGCATTTTATATTTCAAGTTCAAACATCTAAATTCATTTTTCCCAATAATGAGAATATTAGGAAGACAAGGTCCATTGTTTATAAAAAATAAATCTTTCTTGTGAAAGAAATTGCTTTCCATCCTAAGGAAGCCATAAAACCCCATTTTGGATGTTGGGAAAATGAAAACATGGAATTGAATTGCTCTATCAAATAATGGATATGCTACATAGTACAAATATTTTCTCATGAAAGTATAATACTTTTCTGGCTTCAAATTTAAATGTAAATAAAAAAAATCTCTAAAATTTCACAAAAAGGTTGCCCTGATACTTCAACATGAATGGAATACTACCATAGAATGTGAATATAACTTAATCAAATCTTATAGGGAATAACTAAAAGGCATGTCAAAAACAAACTTATAAAAGCAAGCATGAACAAACATGTAGTTTGCATAAAAATCCATGTATACTCAGACTATAACACCCCATTTTTTAGTACAATATGTAATTATGATGGAAATGGATAGAACCCAAACATGAATGGTCCACTGGGACCAAAAAACTGTAATTATGCACATTTATATTTAGTATAAAATTACAGGACTACTACAGGCCAAGAAGGACTAAGAAGAGATGGGGATTATCATTCCACAAGAGGGAGAGTGATAGGGGGTTAGAAGAGAGATAGTCCTAGTGACTTATCAGTTAAGTCACCACCTTTATATACTCCTTTTATCTTATATTTTATTGACCCTCATTATTACAATTCATTAACCTTAATTATGGATTAATTAACCTAAGTCAGGGATTAGAGGGGGGAAAGTGTCCAACCCCATTTATGCCACTGGGATAGATTCTATCACCCTTCATGCCATTTGGATAGTTCTCCACGTGCATATGATTATGGAGAACTAGACCATTGGTTAATTCATTCTCCCATGTTGGAACAATCATTGTTGTTAAAACTGAACTACCAATGGTGGTACCACCATCACCAAAACCAAGGATTGGAACTATATTGAGAATAGAGAATTGGGTAGCTGTAGCAGGAAACTTGATACCTTCTTATGGATTGGTATCCCCAACTTGGGGTTGGCTCCATCAAATAAATATATGGCTTGACAAATCCTATGGATGGGAGAAGCGTCCTTGGTTTGCAGTCAATTGGCTATATTTTCATATAAGTTCCATATATGTATAAATGAATGGTATTCATTTCTAATTGTATTAATTATTTCCATTGTATGAAATAAGCGAACAAAATTAATGGAAATGATGAATGTTTTCTTATGGAAAGATCTGAAAGCGCTTTTATATATGTTTTATGAGTGACTATACACATAATTATTTCCGCTATAATTGTTTAATTGAAATCAATAGAAAAATGAATTTGCATATCATAGGCAAATTCAATCAACGGATTAAGTACCCTGTGGCCCCGAAGTCATCGTGAGGTCATCGGGTTCATGACAAATTGGTATCAAGGTCGAGGTAAATAAACTATAACTGCATGTTCCGAATTTGATTTTTACAGGCATAATTACAGGTTGCATAGGTTGCATATGAAATGTATGACGAAAATTACATGGGAAGAATTTGGGTAAAATGATTTTAAATTCATCCATTGTTCAACTAAAAGATATAATTAAATCATGGAATGGGTGTTTGAATGGTTGAGATGAATTCAAAGAGAGATAGTGTGGAAAAAAGTGCTCATAAGTTTTACCAAATTTTAGGTGAAGTTTTATCAAGTGTCGTCATTTGTTATGTGTTATGGGTGATCATGTGAGGATACATCCATTTGCAATATTTTATTTTCTTTTCATTTATGCCCTAAAAAATATCCTTCATAATAGTTATAGCAAATATTAAGGCATTGATGTTTGGCCATAGCCTTTGGATTTTTAATGGTGGCATGTAAGAGGTTCCTTAGGCACATAGTGTGAGTAGGAAATGAAGGTCTTTTGGTTTGGGTATTTTTCACCATCTTGGATTCTTTAGTTATATCACAAGCTTACAACAATGTTGTGGGGCGTTGCATTGTGATTTGTGCTTGAATTGCCTCTTTGAGGCCATTGATGAAGCATCCATGAAAAAAACAATTATAGAGGCCATCTGTGTGGATTTCCAATTGCTCAAATGCTATAATATAGTCCATGATTGTGCCACTTCGACGTAACTTGGTCAACCTTCCTAGGTACTGGGTGCCATGTTCAAAATGATCACGAAGGATCTCCACAAATTGGCTTGAAGGGACATAATAACAATAAGATTTATGGTACCATTTCCACCATTTCCAATGTTTTAAGTTGAAATTTAAGACTCCCACTTTTAACTTTCAAAGATCTTAATGCCATGGAGAGAAAAATAGTGTTCCATTTGGGTAACCCAAACCGAGGGATCCGAACCATCAAATTTGTGCATGTCACCTTTGGGAAACAATGCTATGAATTATTTTTTTTAAAGGTTGGAGGTTGAGTTTCTAGAAAGAGAGTGTGAGAGCCATATTCTTGATTTACCATGGCTTTGGTGGTTGTATACCCTTTTGTGGGAGTTAGGCCCACGTGTTTAGATATGATATCTCTCATGTGTTGTTGATTAGCCATTTTGACGTGGGGCTGGTCAACTAAATGCTTTAATCTTATGACCATTGATTCAATGTCCTTTGTAGCTTTAATGTTCATTTTTTTAATTTTTACCAAAATGTCCAATTTTCTATTTTTTTCACAATTTTGGCTCTTTACTAGTTTTAGTGTCTTGGTCTCCAAATCAGCCCAATTGCTCCCACGTCTTTAGAGAAGGTGTATGAATGATATAATGACTTAATTATTATGTTAATGGATTTATTATGGCCCTCCAATCACTTCTACAAGTCTGTACTAAATTCTGAACAAGATAGATGATTTTACTGGCAATTTTGGGCTCAAATCCCCCACGGGGTAAGTGGTGGAAATGGCTTCCAAAATGTGCAGAAACCCACTCAAATTCTTAAATTGAAGTAGAGGATGTGTATAATACATTATAAAAGACTCATATGTATAACCAATCGACCTCCCATGGTTGTTATCACTTATTTAAATCAAATATAAAAGCTAGTTTTGGACCCTTGGGGAAATGAGGTGTAGTTTGCCCCAATTGCTATGAAATTCAACCCAATGGCCACAAATTATCAGTTACTGAAAATGAAACCCATAATATACTTTAATGAAATTCCATTCATTCATAAATCATCAATACTTTATACATCTATTCGAATCCATCAAGATTACAAGAGTTTACAACAAGGTAGTGAGGAAATGGCACTGTTTCTTCATTATTGAGCAATAATACATGAGATTTCTAGGTATTTCGACCTGAGATATTTATGAACTTAAAGATAAGATAATTTACATCAGAATACAAAATACTAGAGCAAGATAAGCTCCCTCAAAGAGATGAATAGCTCACCAAGTGCGCTTCATTCCATAGAGCTGAAATATGGTGAGAAAACTTGAGATGAAAGGAAGAACAAGCTGAACTTGATATGTCCATGATCTGTTGTAGCTTACACCTATAACTTATGAATCCATTGAATCTCCTTGAAATACCTGAGTGGCGTCTCCAAACACCAACTAGGATGGGAATCTTTCACCCTCGAAATTGGCTAAGGCATCAACTAGTCATCCACTAGCTCTATCTCTTCACAATAACAATTTTCACAAATGATCAAAAGGGCCTTCTCATGGATGATCCCTACATTTTATAAACATTATTGGTCTTCTAAGGTTCCAAATCCATCCATAAACCAAATCCAAGTCCAATTGGTGTGGCTGCTCATGCTATGCCATGTGGCCTCTCTCTTCACCTTCCCTCTTCTCCCAAATTCGAGTAGGAGCCCCTTGGCCTTCTCCAACTCCCATGAGAACCCTTTAATATTCTCTATTCAGTCCTGACATTTCATATATGTCATATGTCAGCCTTCATATTTGACTTGTGTCATAACTGTCATAGAATCTTCATCATTGGTGTCATAGATGTCATAAATGTAAGGGAAATCTAGCCAAGTGTCCATGAAACTCCCATTTGGCTCTTCCTCTCCCCATGTAAGTTACAATTCATCCCAAATTTGACCTATGAAGTATATGGAAAAGTATATTAACCTTATAATCCATCCAAAAACATTAGGATTCCCATAGATTCGAGATTGCAAGAGGAGGATGCCATTTAACATAGGAATTCTAGCTTGAGTGGGCCCCATAGTCTTCATGTGTCTCCATTCTCCATAGCCATTTCATTTGTCACTTGAATTCATTTAATTAACTCCATTAAATAAATATTTATTCCTTCTAATGTCTAAACACCATTTATTAGCTCCCTTATTAACTTCCCAATGTTTCCACCCAACCTAGGGAACTAGTAGGATTGATGGAATTTTCTTGCTATGCAATTATTTGAATGGGGACATTACAGTCCTCCCCACCCAATATTGCTTGTCCTCAATAAATTTCATATTTGGATGCTGCAAAATATTCTCCTCTTCCCATGTGGCATCTTCACTTGGTAGATCCTTCCATTGCACCAAGTATTCTTTGATTGTTCTGCTCCTCAGTCTTCTATCCCTTGTCTTCAAAACCTTTTTCGGAATAAGTGTGAGCTGTCCTTCATCATCCAAAGGAGGGAGTGTATCTGAAATGACAATTTACTGACCAATATATTTCTTCAGACAAGAAACATGAAATATATTATGAATTTTACTCCCTTCCGGAAGTTCCAACTCAAATGTTACTTCTCCAATCTTCTGGATTACCTTGTAAGGCCCATAGTATATTGGCTTTAGCTTTTCTGCTCCATTCCTTTTGAGAGATGTTTGTTTGTACGGTTGCAACCTCAAATACACTAAATCATCAACCTGAAAGGTCCTTTCCTCTCTATGTTTATCTGCATATTGTTTTTGTTGATTTTGGGGAACCTGCAAATTGTCTTTTAAAAGATTTAAAATTTCTTGGCTTTCTTCCACCCAATATTTAGCTTTTGGAGCTCTACTATCACTAAATATCATATTAGAAAATGTAAGTGCATCATAACCATATAATTCTCTGAACGGATACATCCCTATTGACATGTGAAAGGTGTTGTTGTAGCAAAACTCACCCAAGTGTAGCCATTTTGTCCAATCTTTTTGTTATTCTCCCACATAGTTTTAGAGGTACCCTTCCAAACATTTATTCACCCTCTCTATTTTTCCATCAGTTTGGGGATGGTAGCTTGTACTTGGATTCAATTGACTGCCCACCAATCTGAAAAGTTCTTTCCAAAAAACACTCATGAATCTACCATCTCTATCACTCACAATGTTCTTGGGGAGCCCATGCAATCTAAAGATTTCTTTGAAAAAAAGGTCAGCCACTTATGCAGCACTAAAAGAGGATGTAAGAGCAAAGAAATGAGCAAACTTATTCAATCTATCCACTACCACATATATTCAATCCTTCTTAGTCAAATCAATGAGTGGAGAAGTCAACTTGGAGAACCCTTTCACAAACTTCCTGTAGTATGTACATATTCCAATGAAGCCTCTTAATTTTGTGATGTTTTTTGGTGATGGCCATTCTAAGATAGCCCAGATATTTCCATTTGCAATTTCACTCCATATTTCCCAATAATGTGCCCAAGATATAATAGTTCTTTCATCCCAAATTCACATTTAGACATCTTAGCATACAAAGACTGTTCTTGCAAATTTTTCAACACAATCTCTAGGTGTTGCAAGTACTCTTCCCAAGTTTTACTGTAAAAGAGAATATCATCAAAGAAGACTAAAACAAACCTTCTAAGCTGCTTGAAAAATATTATATTCATGCATGCTTTAAATGTAGTTGGAGCATTAGTCAACCCAAATGGCATAACAAGAAACTCAAAGTGACCATAATGACATCGAAAAGCAGTCTTTTGCACATCTTCCTCCTTCATCCGAATTTGGTGATAACCAGATCTAAGTTCAATTTTGGAAAAGTAATTAGCTCCAAATAGCTCATCCATGAGCTCATAAATCCTAGGAATATAATATCTATTCTTGATGGTCTTCTTGTTCAAACCTCTAAATTTTGTACACATCCTCAAAGTTCCATCTTTTTTCTTTACCAACACTACTGAAGAAGCATAAGGGCTAGATCTTGGTCTAATGGGTCCCAACTCTTAGAGTTCTTGAATGGCCTTCTCAATCTCATATCTAAACTTCTTGGGATGTCTATAAGGTGTTATCTGAATGGGTGAAGTACCCTCCTCCAAAATAATGTTATGCTCAACCCCCCTATCAGGTGGTGTACCATGTGGAAGATATCTGAAAACTTTTTCATATTTGTGCAAAAGTGTCTCTATCTCCTTTGGGTGTTTAAAAAATCTGATTTTTGGATTGGGAGAGGTGATATAACCTTCATCAGCGCATTCTATATCACCATGCCTCAATATATATCTCATACTATTTCAATTTACTACCTGTTTTGGGTAAGTGTGATGCCCTCTCACAACCCTTAGCACACTTGTTGAATCTTGAAATTTCATTTCAGGAATTTGATAATTTACTGAATGCTATCCTATAGAATACAACCATTTAATTCCAAATACTACATTAGTATCAGCAACATCAACCACATAAAAAATATCAACAAAATTATAGTTACCTATGGTGACTTGCAGCTTTGGAACCCATGTGTTGCATTGCATTGTGTTCTGACCTGGAATGACAACTATGAAGCCATTGAATGGTTCACTTGGTATCTTTCTTTTCTCCACCATCTCTGCATTAATGAAATTATGTGTAGCTCCTCCATCTACCAAAACTGAAGCTCTTTGTCCCAATACCACACCCTTGCATCGAATAGTGTGATAGCGAAGCATTGTTGAAAGTAGTGCCATTCTTACTTTGTCCGGTGAAGGCTGATTTTCTTCTTGTTTTTCTTCTTCAGCTGCTATCTCATATGCCTCCTCTTAATCTGAAATGTTCCCTTCTTCATCCATACCCCCTTCATACTCATCATTATCAGAAAATACTTCTATGTATTGAGCTTTTCCTTTAGCACATTTATGCCCCGTTATCCATGGGTGGAAGCATGTGAAGCACATTTTTTTCCTTCGAAGTTCATCTCTATTTTGTCCTTATTTCTTATTCTTTTCAGATGTATCTCTTTGCCAAAACTTCTTATCAGGTGCATCCTTTTTCCAAGTATTCCTTTAAAATATGAAGTTAGGCTTGGGAGGAAATCTTGTTCTAGGAAGCACATTTTGAAGATCTCTAGTCAAGCTCATTACATCATTTAAGTTAGTAGGCTTGTTGGATTTTCCCAAAATTTTTAAGGGATCTGCAAAACCTTCAGTGAACAGCAATACTAACCTTCCCATAGATACATTAGCCACCTTAATTGATAATATTTGGAATTCTAACATATACTCAATAGGAGTCCCTACCTGCTTCAATTGTGCTAGTTCTTTGAAAGACAATTCTGGATCTTTTTGCTCAAACCTTTCTAATACTCTGTAAAAAAAATCCCCATATGTTTTAACCTGATCATGACCCAAGGTTTGTAGGCCATGGAACCACCATTCATTGGCATCTCCATCCAAGTGCAAAATAGCCATTTTTAAAGCATCTTCTTCCACCATTGGATTCAGCTCAAAATACACATCCAATTTTTGCACCCAAGTGTTAGCATAACTTTGAGATGAACCATCAAAAGTAGGAAGTGGCACTTTACCTATGGCACAATTCAATTCTTTGTTTTGGTGTAGAGACTTATTTTCCTCCTTATTTTTTAGTTTGTTTTCCATGGTGAAGTACTGCTCAAATGTTATACTTCTCCTACACTCTTCATCCAATTTAGCCCATTCTTTTGTTATTGTATCAATTTCAAATTAAATGTTAGTCTCTTCTTTGGGAATAAGAAGTTTAGGTGCAGTAGGCCTTGGAATGCTATGAAATTCATGGGGTCTATTATGAGGTCCTATTCGTGAGAAATTCTGTTCACCCATTGTCTTCTTTTCTGTTGATTGTGAACTACCACTATCTCCTATTATCCCCTTGCTTCCCATTTGACTGGCCATCAATTTGAATCCTTTTGCTATCTGTTGGGTCATGTCTACCATATTTAGGTTCATTTCCTTGGATATTTCTTCAAACAGGGGTTTTATAAGTTTGAGATACTCCATTTTCTCCTTAGTGTAGTCTTGTCCCTCGTGAGCCATAGCTTTAGTCAAAGGTACCTTCTTTTATTCTAGTTCTTCTTCTACAAACCGAGTACCTTCCAATTCAGATTCTAAGGGTGGTGTTTTATTGATTTGACACATTTTTAACACCATTAGGTTCCAATACCATGCTCTAATACCACTTGTAATGTCTCTTTTTTAATTTTTTACCAAAATGCCCAATTTTGCAATTTTTTCACAATTTTGGCTCTTAACTAGTTTTAGTGTCTTGGTCTCCAAATCAACCCAATTTCTCCCACATATTTAGAGAAGGTGTATGAATGATATAATAAATTAATTATTAATATCAGGGATGTGTTATGGCCCTTGAATCATTTCTGAAAGTATGTACTAAATTCTGAACAAGACAGATGATTTTACTAGCAATTTTGGGCTTAAATCCCCCGCGGGGTAAGTGGTAGAAATGGCTTCCAAAATGTGTAGAAACCCACTCTAATTCTTAAAATGAAGTATGGGATGTGTATAATACAATATAAAATACTTTTATGCATAACCAATCGATCTCCCATGGATGTTATCAATTCTTTAAATCAGATATAAAAACTAGTTTTGGACCCTTGGGGAAATGAGGTGTAGTTTGCCCCATTTGCTATGAAATTCGACCCAATGGCCACAAATTCCCAGTTACTGAACATGAAACCCATAATATACTTTAATTAAAGTCCATTCATTCATAAATCATCAATATTTTATACATCCATTCGAATCCATCAATATTACAAGAGTTTACAACAAGGTAGTGGGGAGATGGCACTGTTCTTCATTATTGAGCAATAATACATGAGATTTATTGGAATTTAAACCTGAGAGATTTATGAACTTAAATATCAAATAATTTACATCAGAATACAAAATACCGGAGCAATAGAATCTCCCTCAAAGAGATGAATATCTCACCAAGTGCGCCTCACTCCATAGAGCTAAAATATGGTGAGAAAACTTGAGATCAAAGGAAGAACAAGATGAGATTGATATGTCCAAGAGATGTTGTAGCTTGCACCTATAACTTATGACTCTAGTGAATCTCCTTGAAAGACCTGAGTGGCCTCTCCAAACACCAACTAGGATGGAAATCTTTCACCCTCGAAATAGGCTAAGGCATGAACTAGTCATCCACTAGCTCTCTTTCTCTCTCTTCACAATAACAATTTTCACAAATGATAAAAAGGGCCTTTTCATGGATGATCCCTGAATTTTATAAAAATTATTGGTCTTCTAAGATTCCAAATCCATCCATAAACCAAAGCCAAGTCGAATCGATGTGGTTGCTCATGCTATGCCATGTGGCCTCTCTCTTCACCTTCCCTCTTCTCCCAAATTCGAGGAGGAGCCCCTTGGCCTTATCGAACTCCCGTGAGCACCCTCTAAGATGCTCTATTCAGGCCTGAAATGTAAGATATGTCAGATTTCAGCCTTCAAATCTGACTTGTGTCATAGCTGTCATAGAATCTCCATCATTGGTGTCATAGATGTCATAAATGTAAGGGGAATCTAGCCAAGTGTCCATGAAACTCCCATTTGGCTCTTCCTCTCCCCACGTAAGTTACAATTCATCCCAAATTCAACCTATGAAGTATATGGACAAGTATATTAACCTTATAATCCATCCAAAAACATTAGGCTTCCCATAGATTCAAGATTGCAAGAGGAGGATGCCATTTAACATAGGAATTCTAGCTTGAGTGGGCCCCATGGTCTCCATGTGTCTCCATTCTCCATAGCCATTTCATTTTTCACTTGCATTCATTTAATTAACTCCATTAAATAAATATTTATTCCTTCTAATTTCTAAACACCATTTATTATCTCCCTTATTAACTTCCCAATGTTTTCACCCAACCTAGGGAACTAGTAGGATTGATGGAATTTTCCTGCTATGCAATTATTTGAATGGGGGCATTACAGTAGCCTTAGATTGTTTGAAGTTCTGTTCCCCCATGTTTTATCAGTTGTGAGTGTGGACCATGGGACCACTTATGATCTAGAAATTATTAACACCATCTTATCTCAAAACACCCAATGGCAAAAGAGGAGTCTTTTGAGATGTACCACCAGCTGTTGTATTATCGGGTGCACGCAAAAGGGGTTGTTATAGATGTAGACCAACATGATCAACATGATGTAAGGATTCTTTGAGATAGGTCTCCAACAATGGTGTTAGTGGATCCTAGACATTTTTTTTACACTAATAGGAGTATTACTCCCTACGGAATATTATTGCACTAACATCATTACCAAATTTCTTTTTGGTGAAAATGTATACGATTTTTTTTATGGTCTAAAAGGATAGGGTTCCTAGGGTCCCGAGGAAAAAGGTGCATCATGTATTATATCTCTTTGATATACTTGCAGGGTCCAATGGTAGTAATGGACTCAATCTCTCAAGGTGCTAACTAAGGAGGCTCAACCATGCCCTTAGTCTACCTGACTACCTAGGTACTAAGAGTAATATTCCCAAGTGTTTTCTCGGTGCCTCTATAACAACAAGATAGTTGATTGGACGATCTACAACTAGTTTTAGGTTTCCTAGGGGGCTTTTGATATACTCGATGGTACGTGGAATTGAGATTCCATATATAGGTGTTGTCTAATGCAATACTACTCAAAGGAGTACCAATAGGGATTACAAGGGTGTCCAACCAGGTGAAACCTACTGTATTTCCTATGTGTATTATTCCTCAACCACAATTTTACCCGTCAAACGACGAATCTCTATGTTATTTAAATACATAGGAACATGTCTCTAACCTTTAAAAAAAATTACAAAAATTATGGAGGTGTTTAGGCTTAAGAAAATGCTTTGATACCACTTGTAATGTTTTAAAACCTTCAAATTATAAAAACCACAAGGTATATAGATATTTATGATGCAAGAAACCATAAATTATAGTGTATAATAACCAAACATAAGACACTAGAAAAGAGATGTTGAAAAATAAACCCTTGTATTATGAGAATATAATAGAAAGTAATGTTCGCTTTCCTATTAAGGTTGGGCGACCTTTCAAATGAGCCAATCTCCAAACACAACAAACTCGATGAAATAATGCATAGCCTCCTAGCTCTTTAAATTAACTTCTAATAGCTAAAACCCTAACTACTTGTGGTCTCATAATTAATGGTTTCCAACTACCTAATGGGTCTTAGTTAACAAATAACCATTTTTACATTGATTAATTATTCATTACTATCTAGTCAACCTTATTTGAAGGATATGTCCACATACATTAGTTGACTAACTCCTATGCAGCCTAAGGTAGAGGGGTTTGGGTCAGACCCTAAAACATGTAATGATAGACACAATCCATCCCTCAATAAAGGATGCCTAAGTCCCTCTAGTTTGAGTTGGCTCTCATCTCTCTCAAGGTATGTTATGCTCTTTGGATTCTTTGCTTCCTCCATCGGTCTCTGAAGAGTCTCCTCCTTTGGCCTAATCCATAGGTTGTGATAACAAGGAAGTTAAGGAGAGAAAACCAATAGCCCCCATTTCCTCCATTAACCTTATGGCTATTAAAAATCCTTCTTCCTCATCATAGGAGTGCACAAAATCTTCATTTTTAAAAAGAGAAGGGAAACCTATTGAGGATGAGATGTTTAATAAAAAAAGGAGAAGAATAATAGGGTTCCTTTGTCCACCAACTGTCGACTTCGCTTATGAAAGATAATCGAGGTGGAGAACAATGTGATTATAAGAGGTGGTTTAGCCTTATTAATAGATAAACCAATGATAATATGAAGGAATTATAACATTTCTAAAGCATAGTACACAACATCTAAGGAATATGTGGAAGAAAAACAATGAACCATTAGTGGGGTTCTTAGAGTAGGAAAAAACCCTAGGAAAGTGACCTCATGATATTTCTTTCTTTGAATATTGGGGTTTTTTTTGTGGTGGGGGGGGCTCATAAACAATGAACCCTTGGAATATTGTCTTCTATCTATCATCCAGATGTAGTTCTTAAAAAACAAATATGTGTCTTGGGTCAAAGTCTGCTAGTATAATGTTTTCAATGCTTAAAAATTGGAATTTATCTTCCACTGATTATGATAGTTTGTCAAGGGGGTTGGTGATTGGATGGAATACTAGCATTAATTCCATCTAAACTCATATTACTTTTGCATGTATCATTTTAAAAGGATAAGATGGGAATTTAAGGATAGTTTTCAATGTTGTTAACATATACTAGCCTTGTGGGGATGGAAGGCCTTTGGGATCAACTCTAAGAACATAAAACTATGAAAGGTGATAATTTCATTAATAGGTGGGGATTTTTTAGAAAGAGTTGGATTTTATATTTGAAAAGAGAGAGAGAGTTCCCTCAAAAGTACAAAGCATTGGCAACAACAAAATTGGGCCTTGGACCGAGAGTCCATAACTTGTCTTTTTCTTAACAAACAATACTGCAAATTGGTTTGTCTACTACTAATCCTAATACTCCTATACTAACAACTATATATTCTAACAAATCGTTGAAGCAACAAGACACATTAGAAACGCGTATACATATAATATTAGACTTGATTCCAGGTAAACTCGTACTCATTATCTGTTTTCGACTAATGGGTGGTAGAGCCTTCAACTACTTCCTTCTATTTCAACTTCATTTGCACATTGGTCAAGATTGCTTCCAATTAGGTAACCCATGCTTCCAACACTTCATTCTAGGCCTCCAATGCTTCGCTTTGAGCTTGATGTTCTTCCAATTTGGCTACGAGAATTGCCATTTGATATTGTTTTTTCCCCTCCACACTAGACAAAACCTCGTCCTCATTCTCTTGTCATTATTATAGTACATTATCTAATGGTTGCATGTCATCTTGAAGGTCATGCACCTTCCTTCTCAATCACCTATGTCTTCACTTCACTCATCAGAAGCCATTATTAGTCCAACAACCATCCACATCACTCCAGTTCTCACTTTCCATTTTCCCTTCTTAGAGACTGATGATTGTTCCCCTCTGAACTGCTAAAATATTGTTCAACACATTGCCCAACTCCCATTTTAATATTCTTTGACAACTAGCATCTCTCCAGTTCAAAGTATTTAATACCCTTCTTCTCTTGTAGAGATATACCCTTCCCTTTCTTTTTTAACCAAAACGATTATTATTATTATTACTATTATTTATTATTTATTTTTATTTTTTTATAAAGAATAGATTGAGCTTTCACCCAATTACAAAATTTCCAAAGAAATACAGCTCCTTACATCCAAAAGACTTTTATCACGGAATGGGATGCGTTAAACAAGATCCTTCATCACACTTAACATTCCTGGAGGAAGAAGACAACCCTGATTGGATTTGAGGTCTGCCTGCTTGTTTAAATTGCGAAGAATGTGGAAAGAGGTAACTGAATCAAAACCAATCAAAATGTAGTGCAACCATTGCATGGTCACATTTAGGCTGAGAGAATTGAACATTGATTCAGAATTTAAAATTTTGATGATGATTTAAGAATCTCCAAATATTTGCAAGATATTATGACCTGCTTCCTTTGCAAGTTGACAAGCTTTTAGAAGAACAAATAATTATGCCTGGTTATTTGTAGTTTGCCCAATTCCCCAGCTGAAACTAGTTTCTAGTTTCCCACCAATATAGAAAATAAACCCCCCTGCCCCATCTTTCCTCGGGTTTCCTTTTGACACTCCATCAGAATTTCAGAAAAAAGGAATTTTCAGATTGGTGGCAATAAAAAAATAAAGCCTCCCCTGCCAAAATGGTTTAATAACAGGTCTACTTAAACCCTTATGGATTTTATCCACTCACTTCAAACCAAGCCAAATGTGTTTAGCTTCTAAATTAGTTTCAACTAATTGAAGATTTCCTGCTGCTTCCAAAAGAAAAGCCTTAGCTTTTGATGTTACAATTTCTAGTTTCGGTATTTTGTTGTTAAGGATCAAATCATTTCTAGCCAATCAAATTTTCCACAAAATAAATTTTGGAATAGCTTGCCAGATTTTTCTCCAAGCATGACTTGAAGGAAGAACATCGGGATACCTTGACTGCCAATTTTTAAAAAGAGTAACAGGTTCAACATTTAAAGGAAAAAAAGAGTAAGGCAGCCCACTCAGAACAAAAGCCCAGACTTTTTGAGCAAAATTGCATTTGACTCAAATGTGAGCTATAGACTCATCAGCTTGATGACAGAAGCAACACCTATATGGTCCAAAAAAACCCTTTTAATCAAGTTTTCTCCCGTTAATATTTTCTGCTACATTATAGTCCAAATAAAAATATTTATTTTTGGAACGTAGGGCATGTTCCACACCATTTTCCACAGAGCTGCGTTGTGGGTGCCAGGAGATCCTGAAGCTAACTGTGATGAAATCTGTAATTGTTTGTACCCGTTAGCAGTCAAATAAGATCCATATATTCCCCATCCCCATGAATCTTTACAAGTACGATGAATTGTAGCTAGTCCATTCAGCTTGTCGAATAGCAAAATTTATTGAGCAAAGCAAATTGGAGGGTCGCGATTTGTTGTTGAGGGAAGGGACCAAGCGATCCAACTTCCATTGGCATACCAAATGGTTATATCACCCAGTTTGTTAATTCCTTTAGTAATCAGCCAATTTTTTATCTCATAAATAGAATCATCAAACTTTAATGGAGCAAGACCATTGATTTTGTCATCCCACAGAAGAGTATGTTTGCCATTACCTGGGATTCGATACAAATGTTGAACAAAAAAATGGAGCCCTTTCCTGCACAAATTCCAGATAGTGGATCCTTTTGGGGTATTTGCTCTTTGAATATTTCTTAATGTTCCCCCATGAAGGTATTTTTTCCAGAAAAGGTGACTAACAGGATGTTTTTTGTTGGAGAACAACTGCCATAATAATTTTCCTCCCATTGCTAAGTTGGACATTCCTGGATCTTTGATTTGTAGTCCTCCTTCATACAACGGTATTTTTACAATATCCCATTTAACCAGGTGCATGCAGTTTTGATTTCCTTTCCCACCTCTCCATAAAAAGTCTCTGAGCAATTTTGAAATATGATCCATAATAGCTTTTGGCGCCAGGAGTAAAGAAGATTGGTAAAGAGGAATATAAGAGAGAACTGACTTGATCAAAGTAACCTTACCTTCCTTTGTAAGCTAGTGACCTCCCCACGAAGCAATCTTTGCTTTAATCTTATTAATGATTTCCAGCCATAGAGAAGGGTTATTTTGTCCCAAGGTTAAAGGTAGACCCAGATATTTTACCTTGTCCTAAGAAGCATATCCTTTAAAACCTAGGATCTATGAAATTCTATCCATTTTTTATTGATCTGTATTCCAACCAAACACTGCACTCTTATGGTTATTGATTAGAGCCCTTGAAATAATATAGAATTGATGCATAATTTCATAGAAGACTCTTGCCATTTTTAAGGAAGCCCCTCCCAAGAGTAAGGTGTCATCTGTGAAGAGAGCATGGTTGATAGCTTCTACTCCAGCTGCTGAAATTATACCTGAAATAAGCCCATCACTTTTTCCTGCGGTTAGCTTCTTACTTAGAGAGTCGGCCAAAATAATGTACAAGAAAGGCAACAAAGGATAGCCCTGCCGAAGACCCTTGGTCTCTTGGAAGAAGTTTGCGGGTCTGCCATTTACTAATGGTGCTATCCAGGGATTGTTAATACAAGCTTTAATCAAGTTTAAAAATCCAGAACTAAAGCCAAAAGAGTGAAGAATTGAGAAAAGAAAGGAATTCTTTACCTGTTCAAAGGCATTTTCCATGTCAAGTTTGATAAGCATGCCCTTCTCCTTCCAAATAAATCTGGAATGCATAGCTTCCTGAACTTGAATAACATTATCCAGTATATGCCTCCCTTTTACAAACCCTCCTTCAAGAGGATAAATCAACTTCCCAAACAAAGGTTTAAGTCTGTTTTCTAATAGTATAGAAAATATTTTATAAGACGCATTGCACTGAGAAATAAGTCTGAATCTACCGAAGGCAGAAGGATTAGCTTCTTTAGGGATTAATGCAAGAAAGGTGGAATTTGTTCAGCCACCCACTTTGGCTTTAACCTGGAATGATTTTATCATTCACAGAAGATCTTTCCTAAGCACTGTCCAGCAAATTTGATAAAAGTGAAAGGAGAATCCATCAGGGCCAGGAACTTTATCCGGCTCCATTGACCATATAACATCAATAATTTCTTGTTCCAAAAAAGGTTGCATTAACTCGTCGTTTTCTTCCTTACTCACCAAACTGGGAATATTGGACAAAAAATCAGAGGTATAATCTGAATTAGAGGAGCCATATTCCCTATATAGATCCTAAAAATGAGCTTCAGCCAATTATTTGATTTGAGAAAATCCTTTGACCACTTCACTGGACTTGAGGGAGATTTCCGAAATATGATTTTTAGAAAGTCTAGCTCTGCACTGCTTATGAAAGAATGAGGTATTCCTATCTCTAGATTTCAACCAAGTACTTTGAGACTTTAGTCTCTAGTATTCTTCTTCTCGTTTGAAAGCTTAGAAAGAATTGAGATGAGCTTTTTACTCTTTTTCAAGTAAAGCAGGAGTAATCTTTGTCTCTTCCATTTCAAGTTGGAATTTCTCCAATTTTTGAAGAGCTTCTCTCCTTTCACTAATTGGATTTTTTGAGAGTTGACCCAATCCTTTAGCACAACTTTGGTATTTATAAGCTTCCTCTCCCAAGCATAGTTTGAAGATCCCACAACTGGAAGGTCCCAAGCCATAGTTACAGTTCTCATAAATCCATCATTATCTTTCCACAATGGGTTGAATCGAAATGGAATGGGACCAAGGTCCTCTTCATCTTCGATCTGCAAAAAAATTGGCTTATGATCTGACGTGATCTTAGGTAGAATACTAGAGGAGATAAAAAATTTATCTAACAACATAGAACTCTGCACTAGAAAACGATAAAGTATAGCCGAGATATTAGCAACTTTTTTATCTAACAACATAGAACTCTGCACTAGAAAACGATCAAGTCTAGCCGAGATATTAGTTGCTGCTAGTCTGTTATTTGACCATGTGAACCTTCCACGCTTTGGTTTGAATTCTATCAGCTCCCACGCTAAAATAAAATTATCCACTATTTTCAGCATAGGGTCTTTCCCATATACGCCTCCTGTTTTTTCTTTTTCATTTAATATTAAATTTAAATCACCAACGACAATAATATTAGAGAAGGAATTAGAATCGAGGCAAGTTACCGGTGAACTCCAACAGGATCATTTTTCCTGAATGTTGACTGGCACATAGAGATTAAAGATACAAATCATTTGCTTACTTGGAATATGAGTAAGTTTTGTAAAGATCCAATGCTGCGAAGAGAAGGAGTTTTGAAGATAAAAAGCATTTTCTGGCCATAAAGTGGCAATTCCACCAGCAGTGCCTCTGGCACTCACCGCCTTACCAATATTCATTTTCCATCTTTTACAGCTAATGGAGAGAAGACTATCCTCATAGATTGTCTCTTGGAGCATAAGAACGTCTGGAGAATCCATTCTTATAAGGTCATTCACAGCTTCAACTTTTGAAGAATGTCCCAGCCCTCTGCAATTCCAAGAGACCAAGTTCATTATTTGATTGAGGGGATAGGGCCTCCTTTGGCCTGAGTGTTCCTAGTAATTGAAATCTCTATAGTTGCTTGACTCCCTTGCATCTTAAGACGTTCGAATTCTTCCTCTCAAATCATCTTATGAGATTTTCACCCTTTTTTGGATGACCTCTCTAATGGATCTTCTTCAGATGAACCAGAATTGTCAATAGGTTTCTTTTTTTTTGCTATTTCTGCATATGTAGGAGAATGTCCTTCTGCGGGAATGTTGAGGTTTGATTCAGCAAGCCCTCTGACTTCTTCAAATGTTTGAATTTGAGATTGGGGGACTTCTCCTTCTTTAAGTACTGTAAACACTTGGTTTTTTTTATGCTCAATACTTCAAAAGTATTTTGGGTGGATGGATCCTTCATAGCTTCTCCTTTTTCTTTATGTTTCTGCCCGTGGGAGTTGCTACTTGTCCCCAATTCTATTCTTTGTCCAAATACTTTATTCCCTTGCTTTGCAGTTTTTTGAACTTGGGTCCATTGGTCTCCCTTTTCTTTAACAACTTCTTCTTCAATTTTTTTCTTGCAAGATCTAGCAAAATGCTCATAACCATGACAAAATATGCACTTAAAGGGTAATTGCTCATAGTCTAGCTCTTGAACATAAGCCGAGTCTGCTACTGTCAAATTAATAGCTTCAGGGAGCTCTACCTCCAAATCCACTTCAACACAAATCCTGGCAAACGTGTATTGATCTCTATGATCAGCCCTATCAATGCATTTCCCCAGAGTATTTCCTATAGCTTATAGGGATCCCGAATTCTAGCAATGGAGAGGAAGATGCGACAACCTAACCCAAACAGGAATCGCATAGGGGACATCTTGATTTGGATCAAAATCTGGAGTCCATTTGTTTAAGTAGAGTCCTTGAGGACCCATGAAATATGGCCCATTTCTAAAGATTAAATCTCTATCAGCTGAATTTTCAAAGAGAAAAAAGATAATATCCCTTACCTATCAGATTGCTGCAAATATCTTCTAATATGAGAGGTTTCCATTTCCTATTAACCCACCCTGTGATTGTCTTAAGGGAAGGCCAAAGCCTAGTGAATTGGCCAATGAGGCCCCGATCAACAATATTTAACGTTGTTTGGCAAGTTTGATCCACTGGAAGAGCAACGGAAGGAATACTGTCAAGCTTCTTTACAAAATATTGCTCGTTCTGGGTAAGTTTCCTCTCGCTTCCTGAAGCTGCCAGCCTCCTGAAGGCATTTAGACCAATATCAACGGGATCCCCTCCTTCCATCAAGACCACGAAACAGATCTTCAAAAGGCAACAGAGGAGAGATCCAACGCAGAATACGAACGCTAAGAAATTTCTCCTGCAATCAAATTACCAAGAAAGTGGGAAAAAAATGAAACGGGTTCACAACATAACCAAAACAAACACACTAAGGCTCAACCAACACCGATCTAGATGAGCCAAAACAACACCGATCTTCTAGAAAGATGATCCAAAATTGCATCCACCAAGCCGAGATGAGAGCCGAGACCAGAAATCTTCTTCCATAAAACCAAATTCTAGAAACATACCCTTCCCTTTCCTCATGCCACAATAATTGAAATTACTCCAAAATACTCCCAAGATAAGTAACAATTCCCTAGTTATCTAAATAATTACCAGGAGAGTCGTTGGGGCATGCGAGTGAAGAAATTGGTAGAGAAAAGGACCTAATATGTCCTTTTGGATTGAATCGCCGCCCAAAACCATGATCTTGCCATGAATGGGATCATATGACCTTCCATACATATTTACCTAAATCACCTTGTGTAAGCACTCTCCATACCACCTCTCCCTTTCTTCGGTCCCTCCATGACATCATTATGATGTATTGAAACCATGTGTCCTCCACTAAGATGGTATTTCAACTCTATGTCTACTCACCGTCAATTATGCTCTTTGCACCTATGACTACAGTTTAGCTCGTCACAACCGCCCACTATAAAGACTCCCCACTCTGAAATATTTGAGCTAGGATATCACCTTGAATTTCTCATTATCATTAAGAGTTTGTAGAGTTCCTTTTGGTAGGGTCGAGACCAAGTTTTCTAGGTGATTGGATTCCTTGTTATTCTCCCTAAGGATGTGAAGGAATTGGTAGGTCTGTAGGGTTTCAATAATATTCCTTATCCTAAAATATATGTAAGGTAAGTCGAGATCTGCTAGAGGTTCTTTTGATTTAAAGGCTTTAATTATGATTATTTAGTTGCCAATGATAATGACTTCCCTAATATCTTCCTTACCAATGTATTTCCACCTTGATATAGAGCGGGGATTTCTACCATGCTACTAGAATATGTTCCTAAACTCCAGGAGAATTGGTCCTTCATAATTCTTTTGGGATCAATATACAAGACCCCCCTACACTTGTCGTCCTAAATGGGATTTTGTTTTGACTATTCCTTCAAAGGAGGTTTTGGGATAAGTGGCCCTACTTCATCCACTTCTTTAAAGCATATATAGTCTAATTGACATTGATCCTATAAAATTAGTCCCAACTTGGAGGAATTTCAGGAGGGGAGGAGTAGACATCTCTAAAAACCCGAATAGATTCTTAATGGCAAGAAAATTAGTGGAGAAAGTTGAAAGATATAGATCTTGGGTAAGTGATGACATTGCATTTGATAATCTACTTATTCTTTTAGAACTAGATAAGGAGGATATAAAACCTCCAACTCCTTTTAAATTTAATCATGATTGGTCAGTTGAGGAATATTTTAGACTTCTTATGACAAAAAAATGAAAATGGTATGCACACACATACATATACCTATGTAGATGTATATATGTATATATCCATAGATAAAGGAAAGCACATTACTCATATTAATTAGCTAGTTGGGCCTTTGCAAGGAGATACGACTAGGATTGTGTCTTTGTGCATAAATGTGGAATCAATCCCTATTTTGAAACAAGAATTTGTAGGAGGATGGAGGAGTTTAGTAGATGGGGGGGAATTTGTTATGACATGCGTTAAAAAATAAACACACTGTAATGGACTCTTAGAGTAGGAAACCCCTTTTTTTTATTTTAAAATAATATTAATGTCCATGAACATTAGAGTCTAGGGGAACTAAATAAAAAACTTGTCCTCTGATGATTAGTAGAGGCTAAGAATCTTGGTGTAATATTGTTGTAAGAGACAATGGGGACTGAAGAAACCATCATTGGGGAATTCAAAAGGGTAAGTAGGAATGGCAATTTTTAGATGTTGACTCTGTCGGTCTTTCAAGAGGACTTTTAACTGTTGGTTGGACACAAAGTTTAGAACTAACCAACACTTATGAATTTTTTAGGGCTATGCACAAACTTTATTAGTAAACGGTTAGTTATCCCTATTATTGTACTAAACGTGTATGGACAGTATGTGATAGATAAGCTTTATGGGAGAAGGAATTTTCATTAGTTTGTATACACGAAGGAAGGGTGATTTTGGGGGGCGATCTAAATTTCACCTTAAATAGAGGGGAAATTTGGGGCTTTTTTGTTTGTGTAGATAAATTAGTTGTTTTTTTTTTAATTTTCAACTGGAATCTAATGAACTTTTGGATGTATAGCCACTTACTATGGGCCTTATGGGCCTTACATGGAGAAACAACAAGGTAGGGGATGCAAGGGTTTCTAAGAGGCTAGATCAATTCCTTGTTTGAAACTAAGTTTTACTTAATGTGGATTGTTATCGATCTTGGATAGATTCCATTAGATGCCTTGACCATTGTCATATTTTATTTTATGTCTTTATGTCTTTATTATATATATATATATATATATATATATTCTCTGAAATTGGGTTAAAGTAATCTTAAGCCATGAGCCCCCTTCAAATATAACTTAGAGTGGAATGAGGATGAAGTCTTCCAAAAATTTGTTAGAGAGCATTGGAGGCACCATGAACCAAGTATAGGGTTGAGTGCAAGCGAACAATTTGCAACTTCCCTACGAGTAGACAAAGAAAAGGTGGCTAACCAAGCTTGATAACAATATAGGAATTGGCATAAGAATATGAAGGTTGTCGAACATGATATTTAGATATTGAATATAAGGAAATTGAGCAAGTTTTTTAGTCATGAGGAAAATCTATAGTTAAAGGTGTTGGAAGAGAAGAAATTAAAACCTTTGAGGAAAAAGGAAATGGATTGGAGAATGGAAAACATTGTGATTTGGTTGGAACTAGAGGACCAAAACACAGAGTACATTCATAAAGTAGCCAACCACATGAAGAATGATAATACTATTCGAGAAATGACCACCGAAGAAGGGGAACATGTTAATTTATTTCAAGGTTTAGTTGGGATGGGAGTTCATCATTTTGAAAAGGTATATACAAGCTAGAAGGGATTAATATTGCAAAAATAGTCAAAGTTGCAACATGTTTTCCCATATTTGTTATTAAAGAGGATAAAGTTGAAATGTTTACATGGATTAATGAGAAGGAATTATTTAGTGCAATGACTACTCTTCACAGGGATAAAAGCCTTGTCACAAAAGGATGGATAGTTGGATTTTATTTGAATTTTTTTGTGTTATTAAGAGAGAACCATCTATGGGTGGTGGAAGAGATCAGGATTCTAGGATAACATTGAAATGTTTACATGGATTTACTAGGAGAGAATCTACTACAGGTGGTGGATTTGTTATCAAAGAGGATGACATTGAAATGTTTACATAGATTACTAAAGAGGAATTATTTAGTGCAATGACTACTTTTCACAAGGATAAAAGTTGTGGCACATATGGGTGGATAGTTGAATTTTATTTTACTTTCTTTGATTGACTAAGAGAGATTTTTCTATTGGTGGTGAAAGTGATCATAATTTCAGGAAGGGTACTAGGCTCTTTCGATGTTACATTTATAGCTCTCATACCCAAAGTGGAATGGCCTAAGACTTTTGACTTATTTCAACCAATTGCATAATGCGATTTCGTTTACAAAATAATTTGAAAGGTTATTGCTATAAGATTGAAAAATGTTTGTCAAAGTTGATTTATCGTAATTACTTTTGGTTTTTGGAGGGTCAACATATTAACAAAGCTATTGTATCAAGTCAAGAAGGACTACACTCCATTAAAATAAAAAAATTCCAACAATGGTAATTAAATTATACTTGAAAAAAGTGTATGATAGAGTGTGTTGGTTGTATTTCAAACTGATATTAATACATATTAGTTGTAGCCTGGATCTAGTCAATTGGATTATGGGATGTGTAACATATGTGTCATATATTGTCCTTATCAATGGATCAACCTTTCCATTTTTCAAACCACTTAGAGGACTCAGACATTATTGCTCTTATTCTCCTTATTTTTTCTTATGGTAGCAAAGGGACTTAGCAAAGCAATCAAGAGGTCAAAATATCCAAAGTTATACTTGGTGTCAAGATTGGTGGTGAGGAGCCCCTTACCCATTTTAAGTTTGTGGATGATGTTTTACTATTTTGTTAGGCTCTGCAAAGAAAGATAAAAAATTTTATGAGATCCTTGGTAATGAGTATGGAGGCCAGTCTTCATAAATATGATTTGAATTTTAACAATATATAGGATGGGATTTCTTAGACCTTATTAGGCTTTCCCCCTATAGATATATTGTTTTTTAGGAGGGTTTCATATACCTTGGCTTTAATTTGACGCCTAGAAAATAGGCTCGGTCATGACTTATCACTCAAATTGAGAAGATAATATATTTTTAGAGAAGAAAATAATATACACACACACACAACAATGATCAAACTAATTCATGACATTAAGGCTCCTTTTGTAATTACGATTTGTAGTTACCTTACACAAAATTATAAAACTCAAAGGCCCTTGTAATGTTTCTTTGCACCCTACAAACTATTACTCACTTCATACATTGCCACAAAGGGTATGCATATTTGCACTTATATACAAGGTTCTCTTACTTGACTTGCTCACCTATAGTGTTCTTATTCTTAAATACAAATCCGCGATTTTGATATGTGGATATTTGTGTTTAACAATGATGGATGACACCACAATCCACTTCTAGGTTTCATGGTGTGTTCCATTAATTGCATGGATGCCTCTCGACTTCTTCAAATTTGGTTACTAGTATTTTCTTTTTTTTTTTCTCGAAAAAAAAAAAAAAAAAAAACCAAAAAAAAACATAATTTTATTTCATCTTTCGAGTAACAAAATTACATTTTGCAGATACACATCACCGTGTATTCAAAGAAGTACTCTGAGTGGGTCTAGTATAAATATTTACAACAAAAATAAGGATGAAGTTCAATCCCGAGCAATCATAAAAAATCATGTAACAAATACTGCCATATCAGCTAAAAAGAACTGAGCGATAAATAGGCATATAGTTCAAAACATGTAGAACCATAGATACAGACAAAAACTACAGTGAAATATGTATACAACATAGTATGTCTCATGTGTGACAAAACACAAAAAGATAGAATGACATCAAAATAGGAAATCATTGAGGAGCCACTCCATCAATGAAAGGATGGTGATAAAAAGTGTGTTTATTGCCATCGATCAGCTCACATATCTTCCATTGACCCTCCATCAGAAGTAGACCCTCCTTTGCGGCCAAGTCCGCCTCCCTGTTATTCTCCCTGTAGACATGGCTGCAAGAGAATGAATCAAAAGTGTCTATAATGTCTGCAATAGAAGTGAGAATATTTTCCAGTCTCAAATGTCTGCATACTTGAGTCTTCTTGACCCAATTGATGGCGTTCATAGAATCACCAAAACAAAAAAGAGAATGACACCCTTTCTTTGCTGCATATATGAGTAAAAGTTTTAAACTGAAAAGTTCAGCAAAGTTATTGTTGCCTTCACCTAAACCCATTATGATCTTATAGAAATGTCCTTCCTTGAGAAACAATAAAGCACCACCCCCACAATGGTTGTCTTGTGCCGCTCCATCAAAGAAATCCCATGGAGCAGTCTTATCTATCTCCACCTCTAAGGTATTCCTCTGGTTCTTTACTCTGATATGTTGTGGGAATGCCTCAAGAATCCCACTAGCTAGAGTGGCCGTGATCTTTGGGGTACAACATTTTTCAGAGAAAATTAAATTGTTCCGGGCAATCCAAACTCCCCAAATGACAAGGAGAGGGAGTGCTTTCATAGAGTCAATCAAAGCAGTTCTTCTTCAATCTTCCCACGCTTGAAGAATATTGTTGCCCATCCAATTACAAGGTACTCCATAAATCTTGGAGCATTCCTTCCAAACAGCAATGACATATGGGCAAACCAAAAAAAGAAGCACAACAGTTTTTGCTGCCCCTTTGCATAAAGTACACCATCCTGGACCTTGGAAACACCTCTTTTGCAAATTATCCCAGCTTGGAGCCTTGTTCTCCAGGACACACCACATGAATAACTTAGTTTTTGGTGGGCAATTTAATTTCCAAAGAGATTTCCACCACCACACAACATCTTTGTCCAGCCCCTGACCACTCAATTTGATGTACCCTGCCTTTGGAGTGTACTTCCCATTCGGGGCTGAATCCCAGATTAAAACATCTTCCCTATCTCGTTACTAGTATTTTCTATTATTCTAATAAGCTTTGTTTTAATAGGTATTTCATATTCCACTTCACCATTTTGGATTGGAAACTATGTTTTACCAATGTCATTCCCATGTTTGGCCAATTTGATGATTTTGGGTTTTGAAATTTTGACTTTTGCTCAACTCCAAGGTCTGCAAAATATCTAAATTTGCACTTCCTAGATGTCCTTGATTTGGACAAATGTTAGTTTTAACAATTTGCATTTTTTGGATTTTCTAAGATATATTTATAACACTGATTATCCACACTTCCAATTTACTTAACACCTCTATTGTCCACATCACTCTTTGTGAGTTCTTACACTTCTTTGTAGTGGACCCTTGTAAAGCTATACCTTTATACCTCTGCAACACTCTTTGGATGGTCACATTTAATCCTTTGCAGGTTTGGGATTTTTTTGTATGTACAACTCTGCACCTCCTCACCTATAGGTTTCCATACATATTTTGTATATTATTTGCAATTTAATTTCCAAATCTAACATACATATCAACACTATTTCCAACACTTAACCAATTTGGACTCCCATTGTTGATTCATTGAGTGACAATTTTGACTCAACACTTTTAATTAACACTGCATCATTTCGATTTGAAAATCTACCTATGTGTTAGACACTTATTTCTAACACTACAGACATGAAATATTTATAGCACTCTCATTTAGACTTCTCCCCAATGATTTCCAAATTATCTTTTTCAATTTCATAAAAAAAATCCATTATTTTTTTTATTATGGAATATGATGCATCAAACTAGGGCCTTCATTCAAACTTAGCATTCCTGGAGGTAGATGACAACCCTAATTTGCTTTGAAGTCTGCCATCTTATTCAATTCACAAAGAATGTGATAAGAGGTTACAAAGACACAATCTATCAAGATAAAATGCAACTTTAGCATAGTCATGTTTAAGCTGAGATTGTTGAACTTTGTAGTAGAGTTTAAGACTTTTATTATAATTTCTAAATCTCCAAATATTTGAAGGTTGTTATGTCCAGTTTCCTTTGCAAGTTGACATGCTTTTAGAAGAGCAAATATTTATGCTTGATTATTTGTAAGTTGTCCTAATCCCCAACCGAAATTGGTTTCTAGCCTTCCTCTCGGGTAGAAAATCAATCCCCCTGCCCCAACTTTCCCCGTATTTCCTTTTGACGCTCCATCAAAGAAGATTGAGACTTTAATTTTCCTTTGGCACCATTCTAAAAATTCTTTTGTCGGAAGTCTAACCTTCCAAATTGGTTTAATAACAGGTCTTCCAGAGCCCAATTGAATTTTATCCGCCTGCAACGATCCAAGCCAATTATGCTCAACTTTGAATTTAATGGCATCAATTTCAGTATTTCCCACAACTTCCAATAGCAAAGCCTTAGCATTTATTGCTACAATCTTTGGTTTCGTGGTTTAACTGTTAAAGATCAAATCATTTCTTGCTAACCAAATTTTTGACCATAAAATTTTTGGAATGGCTTTCCAAATTTTCCTCCATTCATGGCTGGTTGAAATAATTCCTGGATACCTTGACTGCTAGTTTGCAAATATACTAACATGTTCAATATTTGAAGGAGCTGAGATTGATAACCCACTCAAGATATGCACCCATGCCTTCTAAGTAAAAATGCAACCAACAAAAATATGGTCTGAAGTCTCTGCAACTTGATAACAAAGACATCGTCTAAACGGTCCAAAAAATCCTCTTCTTTACAGGTTTTCACATGTTAGAGATTTCTGATGCATGAGAATCTAAGTAAAAAATTTACTTTTGGAATACTGGGAAAATCCACACTGTTTTCCAAAAAGATGCGTTCTGGGTTGAAATCGAATTTGTCTGAATTGCCTGGAAACCGTGAGCCGCTAAATAATTTTCTGATGTTCCCCATCCCTGGATGTCCTTGCACATTGAGTGTATTGGTGCCAGTCCTGTTAATTTAACCATCAACGAATTCTGTTGAGCGATAAGCTGGGAGTGTCCACGTTATGGCAGAGTTGGGAGTGCCCACGCTGTCCAATTTCCATTTCTGTCCCAAGATGTAATATCAGATAATCTTAAAAAACCTTTGTTGACCAGCCAGATCTTGATCTCTGAAAGTGATGAATCAGTGTTTAATGGAATGTTGCTGTTGATTTTGTCATACCACAGTAAAGTTTTCCTGCCATTTCCTGGTATGCGGTAAAGATGTTGATTAAAGAATTCTAATCCTCTTCTGCATAAATTCCATTTTATAGAACCTTTAGGGGTATTTGTCATCTGCAAATTTCTTAGAGTTCCTCCTTTAAGATATTTTTTCCAAAAAATTTGACTAACCGAGTGTTTTTTATTAGAGAAGAGTTTCCACAGCAGTTTGCCTCCCATAGCAAGATTAGCCAATATCGGGTCTCTAATTTGCAATCCACCTTCTAGAACAGGTCCTTTAAAATTATCCCATTTAATCGAATGTATTTGATTCTGATTTCCTTTTCCACCTCGCTAGAGGAAATCTTTTATTAGCTTGGATATCTGGTCCGTAATCGCTTTTGGAGCCATAAGAAGAGAGGATTGGTAAATTGGGAAAGCTGGGAGATTTGACTTATCAATATAAGCTTCCTACCTTCGTGAGCCATTGACCACCCCACGAGGAAATCTTTGCTTTTATCTTGCTAATAATTTCCAGCCAGAGAGAAGGATTGTTTTGTCCCTGGGTTAATGGAAGACCCAGATATTTAACCTTGTCCCATGTGTCATATCCATGAAAGCCTAAAATTTGAGATATGTTTGCAATTATTGAGTGATCTGCGTTCCAACCATACACAAGACTCTTTCGGTTGTTAATAAGAGCCCCTTAAATAATACAAAAATGTTGCATAATTTCTTTAAAAACTCTTGCCATCCTTAGCGAAGCCCCTCCCAAAGGCAACGTATCATCCACAAAGAGAGCATGGTTGATAGATTCTACTCCACTTGTTGACTTGATGCCCAGAATAATCCCATCATTTTTTCCCGCAGTTAACTTTCTACTCAAAGTATCAGCCATTATAATATACAAAAAAGGCGAGAGCAGACAACCCTGTCGAAGACCCCTGGTTGCTTGAAAGAATTTTGTTGGTATGCCATTTACTAATGGTACTATCCAAGGTTTATCCGTAAAAGATTTTATAAAATTTATAAATGCAGAGTTGAATCCAAATGAACGAAGAACTTTGTAAAGAAAGGATAGCTTTACCCTGTCAAAAGCATTTTCCATATCAAGTTTGATTAGCATGCCCTTCTCCTTTCTTTAAAAGTTGGAATGCATGGCTTCTTGAACTTGAATCACATTTTCCATAATGTGTCTCCCTTTTACAAACCCACCTTGAAGAGGTGAGATCAACTTCCTAAGTAGAAGTTTGAGCATGTTAGCTAAGAGCTTAGAGAATATTTTATAAGATGCATTACAAAGTGAAATAGGTATGAATCGGTCAAAAGTAGTTGGATTAACTTCTTTAGGAATTAATGCAAGGAAGGTGGAATTGGTACATCAACCAACTTTGGCTTTTAACTGAAATGCTTTAATCATCCCGAGTAAATCTTTTCTGATTACTGTCCAACAATCTCTATAAAAATGAAAAGGGAATTCGTCTGGGCTTGGGGCTTTATTCGGTTCCATAGACCATATAACATCAATGATCTCTTCCTCTGTAAAAGGCTTAATTAACTCAACATTTTCCTCCTCACTCATCAAACAAGGAATATTGGACAAAAATTATGAGGTTAAATCTGAATCAATAGATCCATCCTCTCTATACAAGCTCTGAAAATGTGCTTCAATCGCTTGTTTAATTTGAGAAATGCCTTTAAAAGTTTCACCAGTCAAAGACGATATTTTTGATATATGATTATGGGAGAGTCTGGCTCTATACTGTTTGTGGAAAAAAGAGGTGTTCTGATCTCCCGATTTCAATCATGTACTGTGAGACTTCAATCTCCAGTATTCTTCTTCCTGCCTAAACGCTCGAAAGGAGTTAAACTGTGCTTTTTGCTCTTTTCCAGCATGGCAGAGGTGATTTCTGTTTCTTCCATTTCCAGTTGAATCTCCTCCAATTTTTCTAGACCCTTTTTTTCTATCGTTGATTGGATTTTTAAGAGAATGCTTTACTTATTCCTTTAACGCCGATTTATTATTTTTTAATTTTCTCTCCCACACATAATTCAATGATCCAGTGACTAGGATACTCCACGCCTTGGTTATTATGTTAAAAAAACCATCTCGGTCTATCTAAAGAGGACTAAACTGAAAGGGTATGGGGCCGAGGTATTCATCATCATCTAGCTATAGCTTTATTGGTTTAAGATCCGAAGTAAGTTTGGGCAAGATACTAGAGTAAATAATCTTTTTTTCCATAAAAAAAAGAGCTATGAACCAAGAATCGATCCAACCTGGCTAAGACATTTGGCACTCCTGTTCGATTATTAGTCCAGGTATCTCTGCCCTTTTTGGGTTTAAATTCTAATAGGTCCCATAATAAAATGAGATTCTCCACTGATTTGTGCATGGGATCTCTCCCGCAGACTCCTCCTTTTTTCTCTTTTGGATCCAATATGATGTTTAAATCACTAGCCACAATAATATTTGAGAGAGCATTTGTAGCAAGAAAAACTGCAGAGAATTCCAACATTCTCTTTTTTCTCTTGGAAATTTACAGGTACGTATAGATTAAAAATAACCAAGGATATCTTACTTGGAATGTGTCGGAGCTCAGTAAATATCCAGTGCTACGTTTCAAGTGAGTTTTCCAATGAGAAAAATTCTTCTGTCCACAGGGTTGCAAGTCCACCAGATGAACCCTATGCACTCACAGCCTTCCCTGCATTATTTTTCCAATTCTTTTTGCTTAAGGGAAGAAGACTGCCCTCTTCTATTTTTGTCTCTTAGAGCAGAAGAACATTGGGAGAAGCCATTCTTAAAAGGCCTTTAATAGCTTTAGATTTCAAGGGATTTCCTAGCCCCCTGTAATTCCAAGAGACAATGTTCATTATTTATTATTGACAGAGGGAAGAGGGCCTCCTTTTGTAGGTCTAGCCAGAGTATTCCTTCCAATTGACATCTCTATTGTAGCTTGACTTGCTTGCATCTTCAAATGTTCGACTTCTTCTTCCCGAACCTTCTTAAGAGATTTACGCCATTTTTTTGAAGATCTCTCATGGGATTCTTCTTCAGATGAACCAGAGTTATCCATAGGTTTTTTTTTTCCATTTCTGCATATGTGAGGGAGGATCCACCAATAGGAGTACCAAGATCCGACTTAGCTGATTCTTTATTTTCTTCTCTTCTCTGATCTTGAGATTGTTGAACTTCTCCCTCTTCAAGCATTGAAATTACTTGTTCTTTTGGATTGCTCAACACTTCAAAATTGTTTTGTGATGTTATTTCCGCTATTCCAATTTCATTATGTTTCTATCTGGTGGTATTACTACCCGACCCCATTTCTCCTCTTTTTCCCTTTGATTTATTTTCTTGCTTTGTTGTACTTGTTTTTTGAACTTGTGTCCATTGTTCTCCCTTTCTTTGATAGCTTCTTGCTCAACTTTATTCTTACATGATCTGACAAATTGCCCATAGCCATGACAATGTCTGCAGTTAAAAGGCAATTGCTCGCAATCAAGTTCCTGCACATGCGACCAATCTGCTACTCTCAATTTAATCGCTTCAGGAAGCCCTACCTCCAAATCCACTTCAACACATATTCCGACACAAGTATATTGTTCTCTTCTTTCTGCCCTATCTATATACTTCCCCAATTTGTTCCCTATAGCTTCTAGAGACTCCAAATTCCAACAATGAAGAGGAAGATGCGACAGCCTAACCCAAACAAGAATAACAGAAGGGACATCTTGAGTTAGATCAAAGTCTGGGGTCCACTTGTTCAGGTAAAGCCCTTGAGGGCCCATGAAATATGGCCTATTTCTAAAAATTAAATCTCTGTCCTCTAAATTTTCAAATAGAAATACGTAATATCCTTTACCTACCAGATTGCTGCGTATGCCTTCTGAGATAAGGGGCTTTCAATTCCTCTGAACCCACTCATCGATTTCCTTGGGGGATGGCCAAAGACCAGTAAGCTGGCCAATGAGACCCCGATATGCAATATTCATGGTTGTTTGGCAAGGTTGTTCCGCAGGTAAATCCACCGAAGGAATGTTGCCTAATTTCTTGACAAACTTCTACTGGTTCGGACTGAGCTTCCTCTTGCTGCTTGCTGCTACCAATCTCCTGAAAGCAGTGAGTTTAGGGGGAGGGGAGCAACCCCCTCCTGCGGCCATGGCAGAAACACTCAGAGCACTGCAAAAATACCAAACCCTACAAAGATTTCCTATTGTGCTTCTCAAGGAGGGCCGAGTATCACCAACTAGAAAAACACTGAGAGCACGCTAAACCCTGTAGAGATCCTGTTGTTTTTCTCGAGGAGGGCCGAGCTTTACCAAGCCAGAAATCGAAAATCTTCTTAAAGCGAGTTTTGCAAAATAAAAATCCATTATTTTGAATGACCATTCATAACACTTAATTTGTGGTTTATTGATATTCACCAACCACAAGTCAAATAACCTTACTATATTAAAAAAATTGAACCACAAGTCAAATAACCTTACTATATTAAAAAAAAATTTGAAATGAAAATAAGTTTTTCATTTTAATACTAGTTTATTTTTTATATTTCTTTAAAAAAATATAAAATTTTCCTTTTTAATATCGACCTATTCTATAAGACTCATGTGCATTCATGGGCTTTTCCCATTTACTAGCTACATATATGGGATTTTGCTTTTGTAATAGCTACATCTATGGGATTTTGCTTTTGTAATAGCTACATATATGGGATTTTGCTTTTCAAAACTATGGATTTGGATTGAATTTAATGCTCTGGTTGTAACATAGGGGCTGCAACAACTGAAATCCAATCATGATTAAGTAGAGCGCCCCACGAAAATTTAAAAAATAAGGATGGTAACAGCCAATCGAAGAGGAGAGAAAAACAAATTTGTAAAATGAGAGGATCCAAACACATGGGAAAGCCTAGATGAATAAATAATCAAAGTGAACGCTCCAAACGTCAATGTATTACGTATTATAAAAATAATTGGAGAAAGTGATAGAAAAGGGTAAACAAAGAAGCACCGATTAATATTTACCCACATTTTTCACAATACCGATCTCTGTTTCTTCGTGACCCACTTTATATGTCTTCGTTTTCTCGAGTTGAGTTCAGATTTAACAACCAATAACTCACGTTCTATCTTTCAGTGCAGAGCTTCGCATGATCATAGATATCTGTGATCAATGAAGCACAATGGGGAAGAGCAGGAGAGAAACCTAAATTATGTAAGTGTGCCCGGATTACATTGCGCAGGAATCCCAATCCGAAACATTTCCGAAAGTGAGGTGTGAATGGTTAATGCATGTGGGGAGATGAAAGGGCGATTTGTGAAGGGAGGACCAGAACCAGCATGAGCGGAGGATTGGGTCAGCGCTCGAGCAGTACTGGATCACTTCAATGGGTTCATCAGCAGCAAAATTTAGTAATATCTACATCTACACCTCTCAATCTGAGAAAAATGAGCAAGGCGGGCATCACCAGGGAGAGATTCGGTGTCTGGATCTGCAGGATTGCTGGTAGGAGGAAGGCTGGAATGGCTTTGCTTTTCTTGGTTTCACTACTTGTACTCATCTCCTTCTTGTTCACTGTCAATAAAGGTATGGCTGGTTATTAGCTTTTGTCGTATAATTTGACTGATTTATGCTTTTAACCCAAACCACAATGCAGCACACCGGGAATTCTTCACTTGGGTTTGTTTGCATTTGTTTGATGACATGTGAAATGGGTAGTTGATTCAATTTGACTTTATTAGAGCAATTTCATCGATCTGGATAGAATTAGGCAATAGATTGGTTTAAACAGTTTCTCTGGGATCAAACTTACATGGGTGACCTGTAGGCTGTGACGGGTAGTCTAAAATGAAATGGATCTGGATAGCAGAATATTTCGGGATGGGTAGAATAAATGGGAAATGTCTAGGTATATTTCTTGTTTTAAGACTCAGATTGCATGATGAATTGCTAAGCAGCTACAGGTAAATTGTGTTTCAGACGGAGATGCATTGGGAGTGGATGTTCCAGGCATATCTAGGGTCTCTGTGACGGTTGTCCCTGATCCACGGAGTACTCTGGATCACCTAGGTCATCTCACTGGTTCGCCTAAATCAGCAAAGCCAGGGATTCCTTCAAGAAGAGATGAATTGAATCTGACTGAAGTCAATGCTACTTCTTTTCTGACTCCGTTATTACCGAATAAGAGTACGATCCAGCCAACATTTACTTCTCTTCCACCAGATCACCCATGCCAACACTTCTCTCTACCACCTCCACCAGCTGACAAGAAACGAACAGGACCTCGGCGTAAGTAACTGCCTTTACCTTTAAAACCATGTAGCTGGAATCAGATGAATGGCAAACAAAGTGAACGCTTGTGTGTCAGCTTTTATCTTTTACAAATTGAGGAAAGTATGCATTTCGTCGTCAACTTTTATCTTTTTGAATTGACACAGACTTCTGTGTTATTGGTATGATGCTTCTTATGATTTTTTTTTCGTACAGCATGCCCAGTTTGTTACCTACCTATTGAGAAGGCAATAGAGCTCATGCCTGCCGTTCCTTCTGATCCTCCTATTCTCAAGAATTTAACATATGTTACAGAGCGGGTATATGCCATACCAACTCATGGGAATGGGGGTTCTGACTTTGGGGGCTATCCAACATTAAAGCAGCGGGAAGATTATTTCAACATACGAGAATCTATGCATGTTCACTGCGGGTAAGTTTCTACCTTTTCCCCTTGGCATCTAAAGAATGTAAAATTAGTGCTTACATTCAATGGGTTCATAGCGTTTGATGATGTAGGTTGAAGTACCAAGGGGGCTTGAAGGCACTGAATGGTTAGTTGTGAAGTATGAAAATGACTTATTGCCTGTGATCATTATTGCAGGTTTGCAAAAGGAAGTACACCAGGCAATGCAACTGGGTTTGATATTGACAAGGAGGATCTTTTCCATATGGAGCAGTGCCATGGGATTGTTGTTGCTTCAGCCATATTTGGTATATCTCTCCAAAGGAGAATATTTTAACTTTGTTATCAATTACATATAACTTGAAGAAACTTCATGCATACAGTGCTTATGGTCAATGCTTATTCCATGTCATGTCAGGCAACTATGATGAATTACAACAGCCAAAAAATATTAGTGAGAAAGCAAAACGAGACGTCTGCTTTTTCATGTTTATTGATGAGGAAACAGAATCCTTCTTGAGGAAAACTGCTGCTTTGGACGATTCAAAGAGGATTGGGCTGTGGAGAGTTGTGGTTGTTCATAACCTGCCTTACCCTGATGCACGGCGCAATGGAAAGGTATGGTCCCTTATGTTTCCTTCTGTGCAATAAATAGTCAATATAATCCTTACACTGATCATATGAAATATGTGATGGCACGTTGGAAGTTGAGTGAAAGAGGAAAACAATGTGCAGGGCAATGGCATGAGGCCAGCCATAGGTTTTGGCTATTTATTAACCCGTAAATTGCTACTGGACATACCTTGCAAATAAGAATGTTAAAACACACACAAAATGTATTAATCTGGAAGCAAAATGTCAGTTTATAACTTTATATCAGGTCTAAAGACTATTAGTATTCTTTAGCCTTTAGGTCATGCTTTCGACATTTGTTTACTTTTGTTTGCATATTCAATGTTTAATGGTCTGACAAGTTGTTGTTACTACTTTTTAAGAAATTGCATGTAGTTGGCTCTCAGATGGATGTTCTCTTTCATCAGAGTAGGATGTCTTCTTCTGTTTTAGACTTTAGTATCAGTCAAAATTCGAAATTAGATTTTCTGATGCCTATTCGGATTACCTCTGTTATGAGAATGAGATTTGCCCTCGTATTTGTTGTCTTTTCAAGGTCATCTCATTTAAAAGCTAACTGGACATGTATGGGGTTGAATAGGCCCCTTGTAGAAAGACTTAACATAATGCTCTCTTTTTGTAACTGGATAGAAGCTTGTGTCCTTTCAAAGATTCTGATAAGTGTATATCTCAAGTGATTTTAGATTAGCCATATTAGATCCTTGCTATCAAGTAAAAGTTAATTTTCTTTCCTACTCATACATCTTCATCTATGTATAGATACGTTGTTTCCTTGTTCATTGGAATTTTGAAAGTGCAATTTCCAAAACTTACCCATTTTCCTGCTTCATAAACTACTGATTTTGTCAAATCTTGGATTATACCATAATATCCCCATCAAAGAATCAAGGAAATATTATTCCATTACTGTCCATGGATGACCCAGAGAGTGGCCAGTGGGATTGTTTGGTACACGATACTCAATACAGCGAAGGAAATAAGATATCTCCATCTCATGCCTAAAAGAAAGGAGAGTAGTAAGTACTAATATTTCTGTTGACAAAATACACAATTCTCAAAATGGCCTTACCTTGAATATACGTGACGCCTGGAGAAATAATGTCTTTGTCACTTCAGTTATAGTACGTTGACATAAAAACTTACAGAATATGTTGGCTTTCTAGATTCATAGAGCAATTCAACAGAGTCAGCTGCCAGAATAACTTTACCCTGCAAAGCTGCATCATATAGTTGATCAGATTTCTATAATTGAGTTTTTTTCTCAAATCCTAGTGAGCAATAAAAAGGTGCCATTGGCCACAATAAATTATTTTGTTACCTTCATAATAGTGCGAGTAAACCTACTCTTTGAGAATGCCTCCCTGAACAGTGTGCACCACTTCCTCATACTGATGTAGCTCATCTGCTACCACCTTCCTGTTTGTTCTGATCCTGGTTTCTTTCACATTGAAACACACACCGTTTGGAATTGTCCAGTGTTGTTTTCCTAGAGTTGTTTCAACCAGTGTTTTAAAAATCAGTCAACTTGGACTTGGACTCGGTTGAGTTGACCATCGATTGAAACAAATCGGACATCAAATCAGTTTGCTGGCCGAGTCGATACCGAGTTGATATTGAGTGGACCGAGTTGATGCCGCGGCTGAGTTGAACTGGGCAGAACCTGTGCTCATTTGTGGAGGGAAAAGAGCATTTTTAATTATTTTATATATTTTACCTAATTCCTAAGACTCTAAACCTCAAATGCAAGATATAAAGAGACCCCCCCACCCCCTTATTTTCCTCACACTCTTATTGAGCATTTGTGAGCATTTGGAGGTTTTGGAGCAACATTGAGGAGCAGCATTTGCAGGTTTTGGAATGACGAGCCTCGCTGATTATGTATTTTGTTTCAGATATGTATTGCACTCAGTGCCATTTTGATATATTCACTGTTACATGGTATCTACATTAGCAGACTTGCATATTTTGTTTCTAATGGTTTGGTATCATGATTAGGGATCTTCAAAATAATATTTTGTGTCAAAATTTTAATATTTAAGTATTTTTAGTAAATGAATCTTTAACTCAAACTGGTCTGAGTCAGATCCGAGCGAGTCCAAGTCAATTTTGAGTTGACCCTTGATCAAATCTGAGTCCAAGTCCGAGTTTTAAAACACTGGCTTTAAGTTTCAACATTCCTTAATGTGGTTACTCTTTTGTTCTTGTCTATCACTGGATCGTCTTCATGGTGGAAATTAATTTCAGGTTTAAATGGATTTAAGATTTTAATTTGTTGCGCATCTTTTAACCTTCGTATATTAATATTTCTATTGAGATGCTTAGTGGTTTAGAAAGGCAAATGGTTGATTCTAAGGTATACTTGTCCTACATTTTGACCCCAAGCTAAACACAAGCGTGAAAATATCGCCTATAATCAAGTATTACAGTGATAAGTGGAGAAAGTGAATAGGGTGCCAAATTTACTACATCCTTGTGTGGAGATCACTTAGATTAAGGGATGAATTTTTATAGATTATAGACAAGCACAACTTCTGTATAAGTTATCGCTGAATGCACCTCTATTGAAGTACTGTACTGTTATGATTTTGTAATATATGTATATTTGACAGTGAGTCAATTTTTTATATAGAAAAGCTTGCTTTGATTAATAAACAATATTTGTGTAACTTTTATTATTTATACAAGAAAAACTTGGGCCATGCATGCAGCCCCCACTAGTACTAGCAAAGTCTAAGAAAGACTCAAAAAGTGGGCTAGCTTATGCCAAAACATCTGATACATATAGCCACAACCAAACAAAAGTCCATAATATCCAAAGGTCCAAGAAAACAAAAATCATAAGAGAATGCCAAAATAGAAACCCTAAATAACCAAGCCAACAACTGACAGGGGCTTATGATGATCGTTTGGGTCTGGTCCCCAACTAGTCACTGAAGGATCAGCATTAGCCATAGGCTTCTCCCAACAATAATTGGTCGGCTTGAGGGGTTGTGGATTCTCCAAAATGACAAGTGCCATAAATGAAAATGGGTGATTGTGTGTTGGGGAAGGATATTAGCTGCCCTGCTTTCTTGCCTCTCGTGAACCTGTTTGCTGGCCTTGTGGTGCACTTTCTTGTCTTCGAGGTGTGACTAAGATGATTGGGCACAAGAGGGGCCAAGTAGCTCATTGCTCATGGTGGAGGGGCCTCCACCCCAAAATTTCTAATAGCTGTTTAAATATGTCCTTTTGATTTCCATCTGAATCTTTGGAACTTGCACTGTGATATGGAGGAACAGGCTTGCACAGATTAGTGCATTGTCACATTATGAGAGTTCATGAAGGGTCTGTTGCCGCCTTTCACACACCTGGGTCACGTGGCAGAAATCTTTAAGCCACTCGGTGTGTCCTTGGGGGCAAGTCTCGAGTCAAGGCTGTCACCTTGTTCTTGACTCCTCCGTTTAGGCTCAACTCCTAACGAAGCCAAGGGGGGTAGACCCTATTAAGTTACTAAGGTTAATTACTTAGTATGGTGATGTTAAACTGAATGAGTTACTTTAGGAGTTTGCAATTTAACTATAGATGATCAAAGATGGCAAGATACAAAAGATGAACACACGAAAGCACAATGTTGAGACACAATATATATATAAAACAAGAAAATAACAAGTGCCTTAGAATGGAGTCAAAAAATAGAAACAATGTACTTGCGCGTGCTTGGAGTGAGTGTTTTGCGATTGCCTCTTGGTATGTTTTAAGTTAAAATTGAAGTGTGAGTTGATTAAAATTAGGCAAAGGGGGGACTCCAGATATACCCGAGAGTACTTGGAGTATGTCCAAAACTATACCTTCACGGCTACCCGCAAGGAATATGTGGGCTGAAATGGAGTCTCTGGGGCTATTGTTCATAACGCACCCGTTAGGGTGTGACAGAGATCGGCGCCCCGAGGTCACTTTTCAGAAGTTCCTGCTTCCTTTGAGTATTTTGCCACCATGATGGTTCGATCTAGGTGTTGGATTTTCACCTGTTGGTTTGTTAATTTGGGAGAGTGAGTCCTAATTATACTAGTCACTCAAGTGCTTTTGATACAGCTTGACTGATCGAATGAACCGCAGCCAAGTGCAGAGCATACACACTGGAGTCTTGTCAATTTTAGTAAGTTTTAAACTGGGTGTTCTTGTTTAAAAGAAAACCTTTCAGGAACCTCTTTCGATCTAAGTGGATCTCAATCGGGGAATCGAGGAGGGGTTAATTTTATAATAGCTGAAAAACAAATGATCAAAAGAAAACAGATACACAATTCTAGTTTTCTAATTAGTCCTACCACGAATCTCTTTCCCCTTTCGGGTCAATCGGGAAGTCGTGGGGTAAGTATTAAGATTACTTTGAAATATAAAGTATGGAATATGAAATTAATAATAAAATAAATTATACTACCCTGCAGATTAGATGAATACTAGTTTGAAAAGAAATGAGCAAAAACTAACAAAAAGGACATCGACGCAAATCCCCCCAGGGGGGATGGGGAATGGGCTCGAAAGAGCCTATTCAAAAATAATTTTATTAACAGCGGTTACAATATCAGAGAACTGATATAATTCCTCTTGATCCTTATATGGATTGAAATCAAGAGATTAGAAGGTGCGAAAATCAAAGGTTTTAGTCAAATGGGAGACCCCTGGGGGGATTTGAACGCTCCTGAAGACACTTCCGAACAGCAGCTTCCTTTATTTTCTGTTACACCTGCTAAAAACCAGCGAGCATGTTAGAATAACATATGCCCAAAATCACTTTAAGAGTACCTTTGGATCAGCCTACCTTAACTCAAAAAAGATGGAGTTAAAACTAGCTAAACAAGTGAAAAAGGAACCAAGGAAAGCAAGCTTTCCTTGGGATCTTGGCTTGCTGTTTGTGCAGCCAATGAAATATGCACTGATTGCTGGATTTATCTTTTATAACAACAAAGAGAAATCTAATGCATGCAGGCTACAAGTTTTCTTCAAATTTCCATGCAAAAAGGACGATTTCCCTAAAGCTAGATCTACAATGCTTATGAAACTTTTTAACTGCAAGATCTAGACTATGGGCTTTGATAAGATAGATCTATGTTGGAATTAATTTTAAGATGATAGATCTAAGCAAAATCAAAGCTATGAACAAAGTAACCGGGTAAAAATGTTGATTTTGAGGGAGGAAGAGGAGGAGAGAAATGCCGGTTTCCTTGAAGATCCACAGTGGAGCTTTCAGGTGGAATGTCGAGGGACTATGCCTTTGGAAGGTTTTGAAGAGAGTGAAGAAGCAAACTAGATCAACATTCTCTCCAATGTAGGAACCTGCAGCTTAGCTGAAATCAAAGAACTTGCCAAGAAACTTGTGAGATCTGATTAGTACATACACAGAGATTCAAGATAACATGCATATAAGCTTATAGGACATGCTAAATCTAGATCTCTAAACATGCATCAAAGGAAAGAGATGGTCAATAAACTTATTGAAAAACACCTTTCCTATCAAGATTATAATAAGCCTATTATCAATCTTAACAACGGATCTACAAGCAATTAGCAAAAAATGAACACGGATATAGGTTACCTCAGTAAAATAATGGCAATAATCATCCACACATGTAATGGCACAACACCATCTATCCTCCAAAGCTTTTCTTTATTTCAAATGAAGAATAACAACAGTACAATAGCAGCAGCACCTCAATCCCAGTTCTAACTCCTGGAAGATGAGGCTTATGCTTGGATATATACAAAAACAAGGAGATCCAACCCAGGGGGGGCGCAAATCCCAAGGAGATAGACCAAATATGCTGATGGAGAGTCCATCAATGCCTGATCTGTGTCTAACTGAGCCAGATCTGAGTCTCACTGAGTGCAATTGTCAATCGGAGAGCTGATCTGACTGACACCTCAACCTGTTGACTGAAGCATCCACCAAAACTCATCCAGATGAGCCAAAATGTGTTGAGGAGAGAGGGAGGGCGAAATTTCCCATAAAGGATGCTGAAGATCAACTCTGGATCTAATTTGATCACCTCCTTCAGTCAGGGATTTGTCAGATCCAGTCAATCTGCTTAAGATCTGACTGATTTCAATCAAATCGGCTGAGAATCCACTGATCTATGATTTTGGATTTGCTCCATTATTCATCAATTTATCAATTAAAATAATCAATAATTGATTTTTGGGGCTTTTTGACTTGAGTGATGGAAAATCACTCAAAACTAGGAAATAGTGGGTCCATGGGTTTACATGGTGCTCTTAGCTTGAAAATGAGCACCTACATGACTGAAACCGATTATTTGGCCCACTTTTATTACAAAATCAAATTTTCCAATTAAACTATTAAAAAATAGCCTAAGTTTTGGAAAAATTAAATTTTAATAAAAAAACACTGAAAAAACTAAAAAATTGAAAAATTGAAAAACACCTAAGGGGACTTAGACATGTTCATATGACTCGATAATGATGTCTAGCATGTTTATACATTGACACACAGGTTCTAATAACCTCAATAGGCCTAAATGCCAAACCGACCACCCCAACTTTGGCGGTATGGAGTGAAAAACTCAGAAATTATCAGTCGTTTATTCAACAACCAATAATAACCAAGGGAAAAAACACCCTGGGCTGATCGGATTGACAAATAAAGTCTAAGAGACCGAGTCTTTTATAGACACTATCATGCTAGAACATTTATTACAACTCCCCCATGGGGTATGAACATGTGATATAGTACAACAAGCACTTCCCAGAAGTACTTCCACAGGTCTTTTGAAGTCCAAACAAGTTAACCTTGTCCAGTTCACTAGGCTCATTTGATAAAAAACCACTAAGTACAACTTAGGTGGTAACAAGGTCTATCTTATTAAATACTACTTCATTAAATTTACTTCATAGAATAGAGCACTTCAATGAGTTTCCAAGTAGAATGGAACTCTATATCCCAAGAAGACAGTTGCCTAATGGGGTTTCCTTCCATGTAATGATGCCTAGGAGATATTGACAGCACATTGATTCTACTTAGGCCCCAACAAACTTGGTTAAGGGAGAAACCTGTAGCAAGTGTTTCAAGGTTTTGACTGTAACAAGCATTTCAAGGTTTCATCTCGCTCACAGTGGAGATAATCATAATGCCAGTTCTGGACTCTTACGTACATAAGTCTTTTATCTAAAGGCAAACCCCCCAACACTAAAGACCAAACGAACAAAACTTTTTGTGGTTTTAGTGCTAGCGTCTAAAGGCTTCACCATTGAAAGAGCCAAGTTTTCTACTTGGACTTGACTTGCCAAAGGTTTTTCAGACGATCCTCAAGGAAAGGCTTAGCACAAAGTCACTTGTAGCCAAAAGCAGGTTTATATTTCATGAAAGTTGTATGGTGCTTGTTTTACTAGTCTTGCTGCCAAGGCCCAAGGTGATTGCAAGCCTAAATTGAGGAGGAGAGCATCTAGATTCAGGGTGTGAACTCATTCTAGGATAATTCTATTAGGATTGGCCAGTTTGAA